>CAKAKR010064539.1:15860-30186 GCA_916700685.1 Adelosebastes latens | reverse complement strand
CCCCCCCCCCCCTCCCCTCCTTCCTCTATCTCACCTCCTTTCTCGGCTCAAAGCTCTTCTCTATGGCTACACGGCTCTACAGAGAGCCGACTCATCACCTCACCAACATGCAGCGCACAAACACGCTCTTGCAATCTCGTTTCCCCGTCTCTCATTTGCTAAATTAGCAGCCAATGATGGAATTAAGTTAGTGTGGGTGTCTGTGTGTATCGTGGGTAAAGAAGAGAAGTTAGGTGTGATTACATGTATATGTTTGAACTATTCAAATATCCATTTTGGTGCATTATGTCCATGACACCGTGTCCTAACTGTTCGCGAGCAACGTAGCCGTTTTGAGCTGAACTTTTGTCAAACGCCCTGTTTCTATTTATTTTTGTCGCTCGCTTTGAAAGCGAACGGCTGATTGGTGAAGTTGTGGAGTTATCTTTACGACACCTGCTCATATCACTACAAAAATCCAAATAACGTGGCAGCTGGCTGGAGGGAGATCATCTGATAGTTTCCTACTTGTTGTCGGCTATATTGTATGCCATTTCCTCAATATTAAACGTGTGTGTAGGGCTGTTGCGATGAAGGATATGCGGCATTATAAATAAACTTTATTGTTAGGCTATTATTAGGTATGTTGTTGCTTTTTAAATAATCATACTAATTAATACTTGCTCATTGTTAAATGCAGAACACAGAAGGGCAATGAGGCGCTGCGTTTTTTTATTCAGCCGAGACGCTTTGGTTGCATCTGGTTGCTATGATACGGAATATCCGCAGAAGTAAAAATGTCAGCACAAGGTAGCGTACTTGCTCTTTGTCCCACCCCTCCTCCATTGTGATCAGACGGCTGGATAGATAAAGTGACACCGATGAGCGCAGCGTTTTACCCAAAGAACATTTTCAAATCTCGGCGACCAGAAAAAAAGAATATCTCGTGAAGCGCCTGCTGTTTGTAAATGTGAAAATGTGGCACTACCATTGCAAAGAATTCAAAATAGAAAAAGCGTGAGCGTAGCGGTTGTGGCGGTTGCTTGCCATCCCCTGCTGTTGACTTGTCAATATCGCGGTTATTGCGACAGCCCTACGTGTTTTCTGTTTAAAAAGTACAAACGTTGGAAAGCAGCAAGTACTACTCACTCATCTTAAAATGTTATGTCTCCAGTCTGATCTGGAGCTCACAGCTGATAGGTACGTGGTTTGTTTATATTATGTAACGTAACGCTGCTGTTAGGACACGATGTCTCTCTCTCTCTCTCTCTGTGGCTGAGTTCTCTGTCTTCATTACGGTTGTCGTTGAATTTTCCCTCGTTCAGCTTGACCTAACGTTACATTTCATTTTCAATCAATTAAAGTGACGTTGTGCGACACCTGTCATGCGGCGCGCATTCAGGGCACGTGAGGCAGACAGCCGCGATAGTATTCATTTTCATATTCGAATATCTGTTTTTTTACTATTTAAATATATATTCGAATCTAGAATATTCGTTGACAGTCCGAATGTTAAATTGCAGCTGCTGGCTGGTAATTAGGTTTCAGTATTCTCAGAAGCTGCAGGCGTCTCATCACTCACTCTCTTCCTCTATCCGATGTGCTCCAAAGGAAAAGGGGAACGAATGGAGAGGAAGCACCATGAAACAAGCATCCTTCCTCCCGGCACTCATCCTCTGCAGCAAACTGTCTGTTCCAACAATTTCCTGTTTCCCCCCTTCTATTTCCCTCCTCTCATTTCTCCCTCTCCTACCTTTATTCAATCTCTGCTCCTTTGAACGTGCACACACCCCTCCCTGTACATAACTGGAGCAGGCATATGTGTGTGTGTGTGTTGCTGGCAATAAGCCAGGACTAAGAGGGAGGGGCGCATGCAAGGCAGAGTGAGGACGTGCAGCACGTGCAGCCCACTTAGCTCAATATTGTACCAATACACAGAATCATACACAGTGCATCATCTCCTAGACACTACACACTCTTTTAATTTTAATTGTGCAAGGGTAGACAAACTTTTTAGTGCAATCCTCTTGCAATAAATACCTTTGAGAAACTTATAATATTCAGTTTGCTTGTTGAAACTGTGCCAGAGGTAGGGATGTCACGATACCAGAAATTTAGATAGTCAATACCAGTACCAGTGAAATGCCACGATTCTCGAGACTGCTCAAAGATTGTAGGTCAACCCCTTGAGAAATTCTATGACTCAGCCTATCATAATAACATCTTAAGGCTGGCTAACAACATCGTCTCTGACCCCAACCATGTTTTGAACAGTGAATATCAATTGTTACCATCAAATCGGAGATACAGGGTTCCACGATTTAATAAGGTTAGACTGAAGCACTCTTTTGTACATCAGTCAATCCTTAAACTAAATATGGAGCCTAATCCCAGATCAAATGTGCGTTAAAGGGCCCTGAATATCGTCTTCTGTGATTGTAATGTTTAAATGTTTGTACCCTTGTTTATTGTCTTTGTCCTTTCTGTGATGTTGCAAATGGAGCTGCTGTTGTGCAAAACAAATTTCCGACCTGTCTGACAATAAAGTATTATCGTATTATCGTATCGTATCGTAATTCAATACCACGGTAAAAAACAAAAGTAAAACAATAAATCCCATGTACTTCAATAAACGTATACTGTATACACCGGATGTACAACGTTACAGCTCATAATTTCCTCTCTGTTATCTATTTTATATTGATGTGAAAACATCTCCTTCAAACAAATGGACTTATTCAAGTTTCTCGCCAACAAACTAAATTTTACAAGAAAACATTTGAACACATCACAATGACGTTAGAATTTACCCTCGCCCAATACTCTTAACTGAATAGAGCCTTAACGCATCATAATGTAAATCAATGGCACCTCCTGTTAACGTTAGCTGTTAGCTCCGTGAACGACGGTGCAGCTTACCGACTGCTAACAGCAAACGTTAACCAAGGCCTATTGAAGGAGGCGTCATCAGCACGTCATATCTTTGGGGTACAACACATGCGCAGTAAAATCTGGTCTGCACTCGACGAAATTGAGCCAATCGTAACGCACGACCGCAGCTTCAGTTACACTGCGCATGTGTTATACCCCAAGACCCGTGTCCGCACGTGTCCCAGCCTCCTGCAATAGGCCTTGACGTTAACTAGCTGTCGTCCTGCCGATTTCAACACCGATTTGTTGTTCACAATGAAGCATTATCAGCGAAAAAATAGGACGAGAGCCAGTGAGGTCGATAGTGAGTTCACTGCGACCCAAAAACATTTGCAATCATCCCTGGGACAACGGGACGCTGTTCATCTCAAACCCTGACAGTACCTGTGATAATGTAGAAAAACGAGTATTGCCATCAGAGTGAAATCATGTTTCAGATGTTTGGCATCGACTTGGTACCGAAGTATCGGTCCTTGTGACATCCCTAGTCAGAGGTGCTGATTCAAGCATTAATATTGAATTATATTACAACATAATTCTCTATCAGCAACAGAATTAGGTAATTAACTAATCACCAAATATCCTCTGAGTTTAAGTGTAAAACAATGCTCTGCAAGGCTCAATATTATGCCAATGCATTAAAATGCATAATAAAAACTCCTGTGACAGAATGTCTGGAGCAGGACAAAGGCCAAGGATCAGATAGCAGTCTGTCCCTAAAGGGAACCAGGACTCTCAGACAACAATAGATCCATAGGCTCCATTCAGAAAAGCCCTTCGTTACTGCCTGCACATCTATGGCTCACAGGTGTCAGGAGATAGGCTAGTAGACGGGCTTCATGCTCAGACAGACGGGACAGATGATCCACCAGCCTTTGTTAATCTGAGGACACGGGAGGTCAAGTCTGTTTGGGCAGGAAGGAGGCTTCTATGACTGCACATCAGGTATACAATACAGACTGGCATGAATGGAAAATGATTCCACTGTGTTAATGTCGTTCACTTCAAACAGACAGTTTGATGTATGAGGAGGAGAATCCATGAACGTTAAGTGTTGGCAGATCAATTTTAGATTTGGTTCTGCAGTATTCACTAAATTGTAGGAATATTTTTTAAATTACACGCACAGATATTTAGTAAAAAAATATTTCTTACAACATCTGTTCACAATTACAGCATTTTCTTCTTAGAGTATATTTATCTTGACTTCGTCCATCATACCTTTTAACAGATCAGAGCATCATTTATAATCAATGTATCACTCCAGAGAATAAATTACTGCATCCCTACCATCGTAACTTACACCACAAAACCTTGAAAAGACACACGATGTGGTGTTGAAAGCTGATATCTGGTTCTAAAGCTTACTATCAGGCCCTGCTTGACCTGACCATGACCTGAACCAAAATAAACACCACGACTCCCATTTCATTCTATTACACAATGTGAGAGTTTTTTTTCCAACCGTTTAGATTTACCTTTAAGCTTGACTCGTAGTCTGTGTTGACTTTAAACATGAGTCCCAGTCTCAGATGAATCTCTTTAGATCGAGAGAAGCCGGGGTCGATGTAAAGCACCTCCTGGAACGCTTTGATTGCCCTGAGAAAAGACACAGAAACAGAGTAGGTTTAATACAAACAGAAACATACAGTATATATATATATATATATATATACACATATTTAGGCCAACACTAATGGCGAATCTTAAAATAATCCATCTGGTTACAGTAATATCATCCCCTTGCCTCACTCTTCTACCACCTGATAAGCTGACTTTTAATCAGCTGGAAACATTCACCAGAGATGGGCAGTATTGACAAACTCAAACATTACAATATGACTCAATACTTCAACATTGAAAATATGGTGATAATCTAGGTATGACTGTAACTAGCTATCAGAAAAGATCTAAGTGTAAATGGAACCTAAATGCATTGGAGACGGAGTGAAATCTCATTTTTTAAACCATCCCGGGAGGTGGTTTGAGATGCATTTTGTTGACAAGTTGCAAATGCATCCATCTCCCCAAGCTGCAGCTTAAGTGACGCAGAAATTACAGTTAATTCGCCCTCTCTATCCCTGCCACATTACAGCACCAGGAAGCAGTTTCTTCAGCAATTGTGCAAGTTGATGAGAGTTGTTAACTAGCTACCTAAACTGTTGGTTGTAACAACCTGTAAAGGCCCTGACACACCAAGCCGGACGGTTTGGGGCCATTTTCGGCCGATTCAGCATGTTGAATCGGCGGCGGCGCCCGTCGTGGAGAGAAATCACTCCGATTGGCTTAAACGAATCAGTTCACAAGAAGAGAATCGGACGCGAGGAAAGCAAGCAAACAAGTAAAGTCAAGAGGACACACACAGAAGGCTCTTCTCATTTTTCCTCTTCATCTCAGCTGATCGTTCCAATACACAGATATTTTCACAGCAACATGGCCATCTGGGATGAAGCTAAGTCGTGGTCGGCAAACGCCGCTTTGTTTCATGTACGTATCATAACAACGGCTTGTATATCCGCCATCCTCGGTCTTCCCGTTTCCCTTTTTGAATGACGAATACCCACTACCACGACCTGCTGGTGTGGAGAGTTATTTCCTCTCACGCAGACGCAGAATGTACGTGCTAACTGGCCGTCGGCTGTAGTCTTTGCGATGTGTTCAAGGGCAACTTGTCGGCCAAGACAAAGGCGCCGCGAGGCAACACAATGGTAGGCCATCATCGCCTCTAGTTTTTTTATGTTGGGTTGGTGTGCCTGGGCCTTAAACCACTTGAAATGACAAGTGTAAATGGGGCCTACTGGTGCTTGCATACAGTATTTAATCTTCACTTAGCTAGAACAACCAAATAAGTTTTGAAAAATGTATCACTAAAGTGTAATGCAACCTTTATGATCGGGCTCCCCGACCGGTCCAGATATTTAGCCGGCTGGATATCTGGGATGCATCTGTGAGCCTCTCAGCTCGCGCCTTTGAACAGTTCAAACTTAGGTGAGCAGACAAATCAGGGCTAAAGTCATGTAGTGTGAACTAGGCTTATTTTTTACTGAGTCAACGGTCCGCAGTGACGGAATAAACATAACTGGACATGTAACATGCAACTGGATGACTGTAACTCATAGCAGAAACACTGAATTTTGAGTCCACTGCTCACTTGAAATGTTCCAAGTTGATCCACAGACAAAAAAAAAAGTGTAGACAGATGTCCAAACCTGGATTTAGAGCAAACTTTATTTCAAGTAGATTTCACGATTGACTCAGCACTTTCACTGCTGGAGCTAATGTTAGCTTCCCAGTCTGAATGGACAATTACTGCACAGCCCCAAATCCCTGAGGTCTTGATTCAGGGCTTTTCAGATGATAAGCTTATAATAGTGCTATGAGGTGCTTAAAAGTTTAACTGGAAGATTTGACGTCCTGTTCCCCTTAACGACCAGCTGTCAGTCATTTACACTCCACGACTGAAGAGATAGACGGTAACTACATGATGTGAAACAATCAGCTAGATTGCGTGGAAATAGATTCACCGCAGTAAAAGGACACAGCCCACTCTTTTCAAACATAAAGAGAAATAAATAAATAGTACAGTCACCAGCAAACAAAGAGCACATTAACCAGACAAGAGCCAACTAATGGAATTAACATTGATTAGCTACAGCTGCTACGGCTGATTGGTGCCTTCAAATGAAACTCGTGTGCTCGAGTTTACGACATGGGAAGTCGTGTACACGATATGTTTGACGTTCAAGTGGTTAATTCGTGAGAACAGCGCTCCTAAAAACGTGGGTAACATAATGCAGGAAATGCAATGGCATAATGACAGAGGAAAAGGATGAGGCCGTTGGGAATATCAACATTTTCCTCAGGCGTATTATAAAATTACGAAGAAAAACAATATATTACTAAAATTACAATATATTCACTTATTATTATGTACCAAAAAAATGAACTTCCATGGACTTCAGACATTTCTGGCAACGTCAAACTCACGTCACAACTCGTGAAGTCGGAGCTTTCGGAAACTTTCCACGTGAATACCACAAGAGGGAGGCGTTCATATGGACTCTTCTTGTGAACGCAGTTAACACCACCCCATTTGAAGGCACCATAAATGGGTGAAAGTTGTTATTACCGTCTGCAAAAATCAAGTCACCTCAATTCCTTCACATCTTACAGCCAGTTAAGAAATAGTTAATAATGTCTGTGATAGTGAACCAGTGACACATTTGGTGAAGTAAAGCTTTGCGTTGACATGAAAGCAAAAGACTCAATTTGCCATTCGTTGGTTGAACCGAATGATCCTGTGTCTGCAGACTTTATCTGTAGCATGATGGCAGATAAGAGCTGAAATGCTGAAAAAGGCTGCTGCCGTGTTAGCCCAAAACTTCCTACTCCTCTCTTAACAATATTGAAATAAACAAGTCCACAGAGACAAGAGCACATTAAAACAAACACAAGTTTCCAATTGAACCCACTCACTGTGTAGCTATGACAACAATGGCAATTGCATGTCAGCATGAAGCCTTTTTTTCCTGTATGAAGCACTGAGCTCACTGCTGACTGGGAGCCCCCCTCACACACACACACACACACTGAACTCATTGCCCCCATTCCCTCCTCCCTGTCTCCCTGCGCCTCCTCCTCCTCCTCCTCGTTTATCTGGTCCCTCCCTCTCTCTGTGCTCCGGTTCACCCTCTTCCTCCCTCGCTGGCTGAATCCTCAGTGAATGCTTCTACAGAATAGGTTGTGACACACAGCGTAAGGCAGACTCCGGCCAAAAGATGAGCAGAGCTCTACTCGCTCCTTTAGTAAAAGGGCATCTGACAGCAAAACAACTGCACATGCTTCCAAAGAAGCCAGGCAAATAACACCATTAGGCTCCATTATATGGACGCCGTTTGATGTACTATTTGATATTTTATGGTGTAAATGTTCCACATTCAAATCTACATGATATTTCTAAGCTAATATTTTCTTGGGGCGAACCTTGTTTTGGATGGATTTTAACCATGGAACAAACATATTTTTTCATTTTTAATACTATCATAACGAGCCAACATTTAGTCAACTTCAATCAAACTCTGGTGCAGTTCGTTTGGGCGGTTGTGAACGCAGTAATCGTACTCTGGTGCGGACCAAAACAACCGGTGCAAGACCGCTTGTGAGAGGTGGTCTCAGTTCGTTTTCCAAGCGAACCAAAACGCAGGCTGCCTGTGCGGCCATTTGCTGAGATGGACGCTGGTAAACAACAGGTTAACATGAGTGGGAAAGGACCGACCTGGACTTCTGCAGAAGTCAGATGTTTGCTTGACATCTGGGCCGAAGAGAACATACAGAATACGCTAAATAAAATTGAATCGTGAGATACCTTAAGATTCACACCGCTAATCACAAGCTCGTACGGACAGGCTGGATAGTTGGGCCAGGGTTTAACTGTTTGCACTGAGCACCACTTCAGCCCTGTGAAGTAACATTCACCATTTGACAGCTCAGCATTCCTTTGGGCCTTGGCCTCGGGGTGACATAATCCTCTTGGCGAAACCCAACATGACACCCTCCCTCCACCCCATTAACACAGTCCCCAGGCCTCAGAGACGGGGACAGGGGCAGGCCAATACTGGAGGCCTTCAAGGTCATGGATGAGGTAGAGGGGCAGCAGAAGGAAAACAGAGGAGAAGGCCTGTAGAGGTGAAGGAGGTATCAGAACCTGGAGGTCAAGTGGTTCGATTCAGAACCAGTGCAGTGTGAACCGCTAGCTTGTTATATATAACACCCAAAAACACTAAATGACAGAAGTTAAGTAGTAATCAAAAGCCCCTATCACAGAGATTCCACAATACTGCCATAAAGAAGATCTGCCATTACGCTTTTTCACACTGACTGAAACAACGCTGCCGCCCCGGTGTGTGATTTTAGACAGCAGCCGGCATCGCGGGAGCAAAAGGCGCGTGACGTTAAACACAACTCCGTCAGCGTCTAGTGTGTGTGTGCCTGTAGTCCTGCTGTGCCGGCTGTCCCTTCCACACAGACATCGTCTCTGTGACTACCTTCGCTGCCGACTCAGAGGCGGAACAACTCTGCACCCCCCCCTTCCCTTAAATTTCCACTTATTAAGCAGCTGGATTTCAAGCATACAATTTTGACTGTGCCGAGGTAGAGGACTGAAATGTTGACACCTCACTTTTTTACAAGCGTGATGTACAGTAATTGGAAGAAAGATCATCAAGCCCATCGTAGCTATTAGCGGTACAAGCGAAAAGCTGTTAAGTGATTCTGTCAGAGGCAGTGATGCTCTGCTCCCTGTGGGACAGAGAGATGGGGCTCACTGCACACACTGTACTCCCAAAATGGTCTCTAAATCTGTATGATTAAAAGCACACGTTTGACAGCACAGTCCCCTCGAGATACTGAGCCGCAGTGGGTAAAGGGTCCATCTGGGCCTCTTTTGAGGAGGGCCTGGACAACATCACAGGACACCCAACGATAAAAATACTGGATGTTTTGTTCCCTTTTTTAGACTATCACAAACACACAAATATAGCAAATCTCCCACCACTTGTAGGGATCCAGTGCTAATGGGCACATCGGGAGGTTTCTTGCAGCTTAAGAGCAGAAACCCAGGACGTTAAAATGAGCGGCATGGTTTTAAAGACTTGGCTTTGACCAGGAAAATAGACCAAGTAAATGTTCTGTTGTGGTAGCTTACTAAATCAGAAACACCATGCTCAACGGGCACAAAGGTAGCAGGAGAAGACAGATAATGCCGGACCAGCTGCTAAAGTTTGACATATCGGAGAGCCGTCTCTTCTGTCTCTACTACTCTGGCTATAGGGTTCATTTAAGGACACTTCAGTTAGTGCAATGCTGACCACAAAATCTGCCTTTATCAAAACATGATGACTACAGTCGCACAAAACATAACGTATCTCCCTGCTGCCGTTTTGCCACCAATTCTCATGCAATGGACTTCAAAGCTTCTCACTTCTTTGCACAGCAACACCCCCACTGCCCTCCATGGTGGTGGACTACTACTAAAATGTAAATTCTCAGAGCGAGTTAAGAGATGCTCCCAGTCGACTCTTATTCTTGACAGCATCGTAAAAGTTATGTTATCTTGGACTTTTATGTTTGCACTCTTTGTAAGCACAGCAAATTCCCTCGGGATGTATAAAGTTTCATCTTATCTTATAGACAACACATTTATCCTGCACATCAACTCAGTATAGTATGACTGCAGCCTTCTGCCTGGATAGAAATCTCACCTGTAGCTCACCTCACCACAAACTATTTAGCTTGCAGGTTCCAGCTCTCCTTGTAGCTTTCTGTTTTTTTGGGGGTTTTTTTGGACATACAGGCTTCTAACTAGGGATGTGCGTTGGTGTGAAGGAGTTCAATTCAGCCATTACATGTCACACAAAGTGCACAGAGCTGATGAAATTCAATAACGGAAATGTTCTAAGTGTCTCAGGACTCACGTATCATGAACAGGACTACTGGTTTACTCAGGTCCCACAGGTGACTCTCACAACTGAGGGAACCCATGAAGCCTTAGACATCTTAGAGAAGAGATTGAGGTTTAACCTAGCAGACTGGAAGCCTCGACCACAACAATAAAAAACAACAGCTCCAAATTTGCTGTGTTTGGATGTTTTAACTTGCTAGCTCCAAGAATTGCATTGTGTTTTTACGAAACATGCAACGCTGGCATCTTCACCCAACTGCTGATGGCCAGTAAAGAGCTCAACATGTCAACTAACTGCTAGTTAAGACACAATGGTTTCATTGTATATGTGTACTGTGAAATAAACACAAATAACAAGTACAACAACAGCTTTACAGTTATTACAAAGCATCTTTTAGGAACGAAAAACCACAATGATGGCATGCATGCAATTCATTATTTTTTGTTTTAAGCACTTACCACTGAAATGCGTTGTAATGGAAGTAAACCATGCCGAGGCCATATAAAAAGGCAGCATTCTGAAAAGAAAGAGTTAGAAAATTGTTACAAAGAGCAGCACATTGTAATGATTACTGTCCACAACCTGGTAAGAAGCTAAAAGCTAGCAGTTATAACCTTGATGGTGTCATTGCATTTTCATATGTTCATTACATAAAATTACATATCTCAGTACCAATTAAAGGCCTTTACACACGAGGGGCATGACGAATTAACGCTTGATAACGTCTACAATACTGCATACAAAGTTGTACAATCATGCAAGAAACTGTTTTCTAGTAGAAGAAACCGTTCAAGTGACACAACCTGCTATGCCCAATGAGAATTTAACTCTTTACAGATACAATACAGGGGCATTTATCTCCCCCCGGTGTAAGACACCTCAGCAAATGTTATAACTAATCAAGCAGAAAGGAGTGGGCAGTACAACCAACCAATGTCAAGGTATTGATGAACATAATAACATAATAAAAACAGACATATGGGACCGATCAATGGTCATGCGTCATCATGCCCTGTTGAGAATCAGCAAGTAGCTGAGACAACATCTCGATCAATACGATTCCTTTTTCTTTCAAATAATTTTTTAAGACTGTTGAAAATTAGGTCTCAAAATATCAAGTTATCATCTGCTTTTAGCTGGTCTTTCATATCGAGTAATGTGACACACTATAGCGTGTAGCAGACAAGCAGTTCAAACTGATTTTCTTTTCTTTTTCAAAGTTTCTATAATTACTTTTATAATCAAGTGTACAACCAGTTAAGAGGCATAACACATGATACAAATATTAGAGTCAGTAGAGTTACACAGCTGCAATGAGTAACACCAACTCACTGAGCATAAATCGATGCATTTCCATCATCAACATAATTATGTTGACACATCTTTCCTGCCCTTAAAGTATCCTCTTCCCAGTAAGGAAGCCGCAACAGTCTGGCTTTGGCCAATGAAAGCCCTGCGTTTGGGCTCCATACTCAGGCTATTCTACATCACCACTGCTACCAAGACAAGTCTGCCCTACATCATTATCTAGCAGAGGGTAGGACCTAACACCCTCGCTTCACTGTGCAGCTCTGTAATGGCGAGGAGCCCCGAGCTGTCAGGTCTGATCACAGTCCCAACTCTCAGCACCTCTGTTTAATGGCCATTCCAAACAGTGAAACATCAAACCAAATGGGCCCGTTCACCCACACAGAGAGCACAGGCTGGACGCCATCATATCACAGCTGATTGGACAATTTAACTCCAGGCCATGAGCAGGAACTGTAGGCAATCTAAACTGAGGCCAACATTTCTGCAAATAATACTAAAACATTGTTACATGCACAATATAAGATCATGTCCTCATTAAAGTCCTATGCAGCTAAGCTCGTTGGAAATGACAAATGCTACACTATTGGCTATGGGATCTGAACTACTTTAGCGTTCCCTGGAATTTAGTTTTTGCATTCCCCCTGATCCATAGGCCAGTTTAGGGAAATGCTTTGCAGATACTACAGAACGGAGAGATGACGTGACACTTCATTATGCATTTATTGCTCATTACTCCTTTCAAAAAGGCTGAGCTCTGACAGTATACAGCCACTGGCTGTGATCACAGCTGCAGCTGCTCTGCCTGGCTGTGCTGGTTGAAGCTGTGACTGTGGATGCGGTTATTGCTGGGACTACGGCTGCAGTTGTGGTTGAATCTATGGCCCTGTCTTGGGTGATCTGATCTCAAGTGGACAGCTCTAAGTACATCTGTTCACCCCTGGCGTTAGAATGCATCTCCACATGCGTCTCCAGTGGCCACTTGTCATCGGATCTCACTTCCCTGCTCTATATGCAAATAAACGCGTAGTAAACACACGTCTAATACAGCAGACGTTGTGACGTAATATTACAGGAATGTCAGTAGTGATATCCTACATATTCGTGGATTTGGTTACATTCTTTTAACATAAAAATATAGCCTACGGTTTTTGTCTACCGGCGGTCCCCAGGGACCTCCGTGCCGCTGCCTTTGCCAGGCAACAGCGGCGTGCAGCTTCAGAGTCAGGGATGAGAGCGAGCGGGCGAGTGAGCGAGCAAGCTGACGGGCAGGCGGGTATCAGCTCTGTGCAGAGCCCCGGAACAAAAACACTGACACATCTCCGACAGTCTGATAATAATGCCCTTTGCGTGCCTACTCTGATAGTCTGTAGACTATGTAGCCTATAGATGAGATATATTTTAATAAAATACAGTTGCACCGACAGGATACAGTAGAGCACAGAAGCTGTTTCCATGCAACGAGGCAGACAAGCGCTCGCGTCTGCCTGTCTAATCACATGAGGAGCGCCGTGAGACCCCGCGGATCCCAGCGGGACGTCAGTTGAGTGGGTGGTCCTTAATGTGGCCCAGGACACATTCACGTATACACTGCTAAAAGAATGTGGCCATATCGGATCTCAATGTGTCTTGAGTGCGTTCACACCTGTACTTAGAGCTGTCCACTTGTGATGGGATCACCAAGGACACATCACCCTGGATATGGCTACGGTGGCTGTACTGTGACTACTCTTTACTGCTCCTATTAACATTGGCCAAGAAAGCATCGGACTTGAACATGCAGTGCTTCTATCAGATATGACAGATGTGTTATCAATAAACCACAGGAGTTCAGCAATGCGGTAGCTTCAATACAACGCTCTACCAGCACAACCATGGCAACAACCGAAGCACAGCCACAATCAATAATACTTTAATATGAATGTTTTTTGTTTTTTTTTACAATGAATTGTGCCTGAGTCAGCCACAGCTGAGGGTGAGCTCATTGGCGCTCTGGTCACAACCAGTGGCGGTCTACTAAATAATACTGTATCATTTATAATACACATCAGCTGGGAGGACGCCTGGTGCTGGCTGGCCCTCTTCCGGCCCTTTTTCTCAGTGGCCATGCACCACGACCGACTATAGGTCGGCTTAGAAAGGCCCGAGGTGAAGGTGGATCGCAGCTCGGGCCGTGAGCTTTACAGTACCCCTCGCCTGAACCTCGCTGCGCCCTCTGCAGCGTCCATGCGGGGAGGGACTTGAAGAATTTTATATCGACTGAGGGGTCACCGACGGATGATTCGACTCATTGACTATCAGCCCAAATTAGTATACATCACTATTTTACTTCATCTGCAACAGTGGGTTACTGTCTGAGGCTCTTGTTTCATGGTAATGGTCAACCTGATGATTTGCATTATTCTGTTACTAATGTGCCACATGTTAAAGCCCTGACACACTGAGTTGACAGTCAGCCGCTCTTGAGAATCTGTGGACTTCCACCGCCCTCAATTCTTGCATTGTCTCTCGGGCACACCCTCTCTCTGTGGCCTTACATGAACTCAACAGCATAGTACATCCATGTGTCCTATAGAATATAATCAAATACATACAACAAGCTGACAACCAGCCCAATCTTCTTGTGTGCACAGCACTCAAATTACAGT
>CAKAKR010064539.1:0-15840 GCA_916700685.1 Adelosebastes latens | reverse complement strand
CCTTAATGTGGCCCAGGACACATTCACGTATACACTGCTAAAAGAATGTGGCCATATCGGATCTCAATGTGTCTTGAGTGCGTTCACACCTGTACTTAGAGCTGTCCACTTGTGATGGGATCACCAAGGACACATCACCCTGGATATGGCTACGGTGGCTGTACTGTGACTACTCTTTACTGCTCCTATTAACATTGGCCAAGAAAGCATTGGACTTGAACATGCAGTGCTTCTATCAGATATGACAAATGTGTTATCAATAAACCACAGGAGTTCAGCAATGCGGTAGCTTCAATACAACGCTCTACCAGCACAACCATGGCAACAACCGAAGTACAGCCACAATCACAGCAACAGTCTGTCTCAGTCAGCCTCGGCAGCAGTCGGTGACAGAGCTAGGTTAACTACTAAAGGCACGGTCACACATGCGGAAATGCAGGCGAGTTACCATCGCCTGCTGAGGTGATATTCGCCTGAAAGTTCACCAAAGTTGAACTTCGCACAAATGCAAAGATGCAAATGTGCTTCTTCACCGGAAGCGAACGTTTTTTTGTCCCTTCGCTCACGTAGAACAGAAGTGAACGGGTGCGACCGTGCCTGTACTCGCCTAGTTATACATCTAACTGCAATGATACTTTAATATGAATGATCTTTTGATTCGACTCATTGACTATCAGCCTAAATTAGTATACATCACTATTTTTACTTTTAATACTTCATCTGCAACAGTGCGTTACTGTCTGAGGCTCTTGTTTCATGGTAATGGTCAACCTGATGATTTGCATTATTCTGTTACTAATGTGCCACATGTTAAAGCCCTGACACACTGAGTTGACAGTCAGCCGCTCTTGAGAATCTGTGGACTTCCACCGCCCTCAATTCTTGCATTGTCTCTCGGGCACACCCTCTCTCTGTGGCCTTACATGAACTCAACAGCATAGTACATCCATGTGTCCTATAGAATATAATCAAATACATACAACAAGCTGACAACCAGCCCAATCTTCTTGTGTGCACAGCACTCAAATTACAGTCCATTTGGTCTGCAGATGTTGTCCATGTTCAGCGCTCTCATGCAGTTTTAAGAGCGTCTGAGGACAGTCACATTCTTATTGGGTGAACAATGCATAAAAACTGACCCAGTTTTAGGGCACTGCAGCAGAAAGATGATCCTAAACATGTAGTTTTTATGGCCAAACATTGCCGTATTCTTAAATGGCCGATTCAGTCACCTGACCACAATACATTTAAGCATGTGTTTCACTTGCTGAAGACCAGACGTAAAGCAAAAAGTAAGAAGTGAAGATGGCTGCAGGCCTGATAGAGCAGCTACTTCAGCTACCGACTATTATTTGCAATCATTAAATAAAATTAGATTATTCAAGTTTAAGTTTACACCTAAAACTGGTTGTGTTATGTGTGTTATTATCCTGGTATGTTCTGACTGCTCGGACTTCTGACTGTAGTTGAGTGAACACTGCAATGAAGACCATGCAGACTACACAAATGACCGTTTAAAAGGCCGAAAAGAATAGTGGCTCCCCAACAAACAGTGCCTGTAATATTGTATGTTTTATTCCAACATGTAGTGTTGTGCAAACTCACCTTCCAGTAGTCCGACTGTAAACTGAAGTACCTCTGGTATGCCGATAATGCTGAGAAAATGGTGCGATGAATAAAAGAATGTGATGCAGAAAGAGGGAGAGACACAGAAGGAGATAATGAGCAGTTAGTGACAAAGTTAAATGCTCAAGATATTCAACTCAGCTGCACTTTTAACACTTCTCAGCAGGAAATGTCTAATCAGAATAATCTTTGTCAGCAGGTTTTAGCAGTGTTAACCAAAATAATGAGGGTAGAAAATCAAAGCAACAGCAGCGCACATCAAATGACTCCTCATGAAAAAACTAGCTATCAATTCTTCATTTGGATCCCCATTAGCTTCCACAAAGTGATCCCTAGTCTCCCTGGGGTCCACATAAAAACAAACAATTTAAAACCACACAGTATCAATAAAACAAGAGGCAGAACAAGCCAATACAAATATCAGAAATTAATCGATTGATCCTGAGATACAGATTTGAAAGGAAAGAAGGATTTACATATTGAGACTCTCACCTTTTGGATAGTCCTCCAGCAGGAGGTTGAAGTGGCCCAGCTGGCAGAAAATGTCAGGGTCCACTTTCCCCTCTGCTTTCAGGATGAGGGCATCGTAGCAGCTAACAGCCTAAATGAAAGAACAACAGCAGTGTAGAGAGTTAAAGGGCTGCTACACAGCTGCAATGAACAATACAGAGTTAAATGGTTGAATGCATATTACACAAAAACGATCAACTTATAAAGGGTTGATATGGCAAGCAAATTTTAATTACAGCTTGACCTTAATGTTGGGTTTATTAGAGCTGAGGATCAGACACAGCTGACTGACAAACTACCAAAGGGGTGCGTTTCCAAGCCTTCCAGGCCTGTTTTGCATAGTACCAGCTCAATGCCCAAATACGGACCTTCAAACAACGGCTAAACAAATTACTCTTGCTAGCCCATAATGCAGCCACTGAACAGGAATTACTAGTGAGTGTGACTGTGTGTGCATCTGCGTGTGAGTCCACAAAATAATTATGTTGGATGCAATATGTCATAATAGAATATCTAGATAGAAAATCCGTTAAAAAAAGGGGGTAATTTTGTGTTGAACAGAGCATCTCCTTCAGCGTATGCTAATCTTGATGAGCTTTGATGTCACAAAAAATAAATAAACTGGACACCAACTACAACTCTCTGAAATGAAATTATTTCACCAATGTATTTGTCATAAGTCTGAAAGCCTAAAGCAAAGGACTAGGTTAAATGAAATCATTGATTGTACTGTGACATACTGATTCTAGTACAGTTCTGCATGCTCTTACATTATATTCTTGCACCGCTCTTTCAGAAGTTTCCCATAACTACTTTGTGTTTGTAACATGGTAAAGTGATGCACTCAGGTGTCCAGTATTGCAAAAGAAGACGAAGATCCCTTTGGGCTGCACGATTATGGCCAAAATGATAATCATTTTGAACAATACTAAGATCACGATTATTTAGGGTTTCTGGACAACATTTGTCATTATTTTGTTGTTAATGGATTTCCAATAATAAATATATACATGCATAAAGCAAGCATATTTGTCCACTCCTGTGTTGATGAGAGTATTAAATAATTGAGAAAAAAAATCTCTGCTTAAGGTACATTTTGAATAGATAAAAAATGCGTGATTAATCGCAATTAAATACTTTAAATCAACTGACAGCCCTAAATTAAATGCATAAAATTAATATTGCATTTGTTTAATTTTACCGAAACAAACTAGTACATGGTGCAACGTTTATAGAGTTTCAAAATCTAATTTAATTGTAGGTAGACTGTGACTTTGCTGAAAGAATCAAACTAAAATCACGTTGTGATTAAACCCTACCTCACAGAAGGAATCATTCACCAATATGCCATTTCCTCACACTTCCATGTCATGCGGCAAATAAAAACCATGCATTATTACACACATTTTTGGGAGTGCTGGCATAATGCCATGCTGCTCTTCTGCTTATGAAACAGGGGTTCGCTAGCAGCGGAGCACCCTGCAGAGGCAGAGACGGTATGATTCAGCAAACAAAACACTTGTGCACCTATCCTGCAGTTGTGAAAACTACTATATTGGGATGGTACTAATCTGTATCAGTTCAACCTCATGCTCAACTAATAATCTCCCTTCCCCCCACATTATAAAATGGTAGAGTCCAGAGAGAGAATGTAAATATCAATATTTATTTATTCCACAAAATGTGACACACACACACAGCCTTATACATGTGATGTTATCACAAAGAAAGATCCCACAATCTGATCTTGCAGATAGGCCTGTCTGTGCAGATAATCCAGCAGAGTATGAAGGACACTGACAGCAACAAAAAATGGCAATAAACGGAGTGCATGGCTGAGCCTAAATCTGAAAGTACACCCCCTAACAAAAATAATGTGACCAGCTTCAACAAGAAAGCCACATGTTGAGGAGGACACACATCAAACACACATCAAACACACAGGCGGTGGTTAACATTTACTGCACGGGTATGATTCAGCAAACAAAACAATGCTCTTATGCACCTATCCTGCAATTTTGAAAACTACTATATTGGGATGGTACTAATCTGTATCAGTTCAACGACATGCAGAGCTAATAATCTCCCTTCCCCCCACATTATAAAATGGTAGAGTCCAGAGAGAGAATATAAATATCAATATTGATTTATTCCACAAAATGTGACACACACATGTGATGTTATCAAAAAGAAAGATCCCACAATCAGATCTTATAAATGTTGGGATGCAGATAGACCGGTCTGTGCAGATATCCAGCAGAGTATGAAGGACACTGACAGCAACAAAAAATGGCAATAAACGTTGTGCATGGCTGAGCCTAAATCTGAAAGTAACAAAAATAATGGTACCAGCTTCAACAAGAAAGCCACATGTTGAGGACACACACACATCAAACACACAGGCGGTGGTTAACATGTACTGCATGGACTCGACGTGTGTGTGCACCAAACACTCACACACACAGTTAAAGAGGCTGCTTCCGCTTTATAATTGATCAATATGAATGAATCAATATTAATCTGCATCAGTTCAACCTCATGCTCAGCTAATAATCTCCCTTCCCCCCACATTATAAAATGGTAGAGTCCAGAGAGAGAATGTAAATATCAATATTTATTTATTCCACAAAATGTGACACACAGCCTTATACATGTGATGTTATCACAAGAAAGATCCCACAATCAGATCTTGTAGATAGGCCTGTCTGTGCAGATATCCAGCAGAGTAAGAAGGACACTGACAGCAACAAAAAATGGCAATAACGTTGTGCATGGCTGAGCCTAGGTCTGAAAGTAACCAAAATAATGTTACCAGCTTCAACAAGAAAGCCACATGTTGAGGAGAACACACACACACATCAAACACACAGGCGGTGGTTAACATGTACTGCACGGGTATGATTCAGCAAACAAAACAATGCTCTTATGCACCTATCCTGTAATTGTGAAAACTACTATAATGGGATGGTACTAATCTGTATCAGTTCAACCTCATGCTCAGCTAATAATCTCCCTTCCCCCCACATTATAAAATGGTAGAGTCCAGAGAGAGAATGTAAAGATCAATATTTATTTATTCCACAACATGTGACACACACACAGCCTTATGCATGTGATGTTATCACAAGAAAGATCCCATCTTATAAATGTAAATGGTATGATGCAGATAGGCCTGTCTGTGCAGATATCCAGCAGAGTATGAAGGACACTGACAGCAACAAAAAATGGCAATAACATGCATGCATGGCTGAGCCTAAATCTGAAAGTAACAACAATAATGTTCCCAGCTTCAACAAGAAAACCACATGTTGAGGACACACACACATCAAACACACAGGCGGTGGTTAACATGTACTGCATGCACTCGACGTGTGTGTGCACCAAACACTCACACACACACAGTTAAACTGGCTGCTTCCTCTTTATAATTGATCATCTTTGTTACAAACACTGAACCTGGCAAATGGTGATTAGCTTAGCCACCGCTGCTAGCTTGTTAGCAAACGTTTGCTAGTAGGTATTTTCATCCCACAAACCCCCCGCCATCTTGAGCCAAGCAGACATTATGTTTTGGACGATTAGTGTTTGTCTCTATCCCCATAATGTCAGCTATAGTGGCTATAAGTGCGAGTAAAGGAGGAGGGAGAAAACCGCTGTTAGCATGTTAGCAGCTAACATGCTAACACAGAGTGAGCAGCTGACGCACAACCCCCAAGCTCTAGCTGCAGGTTACTGAGGTTTAGTGGGGACATTTCTGTCAACATAATGCCTCTAAACTCGTTAAATAAGTGTGCATTTACCCTCTTTTAATGCCGATTGTCACACTTTTGCAAGTCACACATAACAGTTAGTTAGCATGGTGTTATAAGCTCACCTTAGAAGCCCAAAGTTGTAATATCAAGGTGATTTCTTGCACACATATCTGCCTCTACCATTGTGTTTATAGCATGGTACCTTTATTCTCTACAACAACCAATGACACCACTGATTTTAGCATATAGTGGGCCCTGTTTAATATTAATAACATTACAGTAAATGCACAGGAGTCGTTTTATTCTGTGCAAAAATGTTGTGTGAACATTTCTGTCAACTTAATGCCTCTAAACTCGTCAAATAAGTGTGCATTTGACCCTCTTTTGTCACACTCTTGCAAGTCACACATAAGCATGGTGTTATAAGCTCACCTTAGAAGCCCAAAGTTGTAATATCAAAGTGTTTTCTTCCACACATATCTGCCTCTACCATTGTGTTTATAGCATGGTACCTTATTCTCTACAACAACCGATGACACCACAGATTTTAGCTGCAATTGGGCCCGTTTTAATACTGATAAACATTACAATAAATGCACAGGAGTCGTTTTATTATGTGCTTAGCTGTGCAAATGTTGTGTGCAAAGCTTCAAAGTTGAGGGAGAAATAGGAAGCTTGTGTATAAGCCACATCTAGCTGGAGGAGCAACGTTGTTGGGAGGTCTGTACCTGTACCACTTTATTTCAAGGTGCACTCATAATCAGAGGAGATAACCGTGAGAAGAATATAGTGGGCCCTGTTTAATACTAATAAACATTACAGTAAATGCACAGGAGTCGTTTTATTATGTGCTAAGCGGTGCAGAAATGTTGTGTGCAAATAACCAACATCCAAAAGCTGCAAAGTTAGGGGTTAAATAGGAAGCTTGTGTGTGTATCACATATAGCATGGTACCTTTATTCTCTACAACAACCGATGACACCACGGATTTTAGCTGCAATTGGGCACGTTTAATACTGATAAACATTACAGTAAATGCACAGGAGTATTATGTGCAAATGTTGTGTGCAATAACCAATAACTGAAAGCTTCAAAGTTAGGATGGAAATAGGAAGCTTGTGTATTAGCCACATATAGCTGGAGGAGCAGCAGTGTTGGGAGGTCTGTACCTGTACCACCTTATTTCAAGGTGCACTAATAATCAGGGGAGTTTCTCTACAACAACCGATGACACCAGGGATTACAGTAAATGCACAGGAGTCGTTTTATTCTGTGCTTAGCTGTGCAAATGTTGTGTGCAAATAACCAACGTCCATAACTGAAAGCTGCAAAGTTGAGGGGGAAAATGGATAGCTGGAGGAGCAGCGTTGTTGGGAGGTCTGCTCTGTACCACTTTATTTCAAGGTGCATTAATCAGAGGTGGTCTTGTTCATATTCTGTGTTCATACCTTTAACAGCAAGGCCTTCGTTCTGGCGCCATCTTCTTGAAGCCTGTGAAATCCAAACAGTGAGCTGCAAAGCAAAGTAGAGGACAGACAACACACACAGTCAGAGACAGGTTCCGTGTTATACTTGCAATTTGTTGTTTCAAAAGAAGATTTCAGAGAGAAAAGAAGAAGCTGTTGAGAGTGTGAGTCACAGAGGAGATAATAATAATACTAACCTGTCAGTTCCGAGCAGGCTCTCCTTCTCTTGAGCCGTTAGCTTCGGAAAGTCCTCTTCGATATCAGTTCCCGACGCCATTTTCTCCTCGTCATTACCAGCAGCAGCAGCAGCGCAGAGACTCCTCCGGGCAGATGCAGCGGCAGCAGCGGCGGTGGTGGTGAGCGACACTCCGGTCGATTTCATGGGAAAGAAATGGGCAAAATCCACGCGGGATATGGACCGAGTAACTCCGGGTAAAACCTCCAAGAAGTCCTGCACAGCTATCCTAAAAACAAACGGGGCGTTGCGAGAAAATCTTGTGCAAAAAAAAAATATCCCTCAAGGAAATGCTCCCTTCTTCAATTTACCTTCCTCATTGTACATAAAAAACAACAGCGTGTTATTCCCCAAGTTGTGCATGAAGTTGCTGTAATGTTTGTGGTTTAAAGGGGTGAGTTTTCACTTGGTTAATATCGCATTAACTTCCCCCTTAAACCATCGACTCAAAGTTGTTGTAATTGTGTCACATAGAGAGGCACAAACGCACGCCGTCCACTGTGGCCACGCCCATCTGAACGCCTGTCAGCCAATCAGAGAGCTGTATGGGAGATCACGTGGCTGTCTCCAGTTTGATGTGTCGCGAACACGCGGATGAGTGCGCGCACGCACACACTAAATGGGGGCGCTTCCCAAGTCCCGCCCCTCAAGGCCTGTGATTGGTTCCTCACGCAATATTATTATTACGTAACTGTTTTTTTAAAGCAGCGGATTGGTTCAAATAGATGTCATGTTTTGTTTATGTGGAGGGAGGGGCTGCTGTCAAGGATGTTTGTTGCAACGTTGCACATATAAAGATAGATGGATAGATAGATAGATAGATAGATATACAGATAGATAGATGGATGTATAGATGGATAGCTAGATAGATAGATGGATATCCTTTAATATTGCAATATATTGTTATTAATTGTTTTTTTATTTTTTGGTTTGTTTTATTGACACAACAAACATTAATTACTTCTTTATTGTTTTCTTCCATTTACATGCATGTTCTTTTTAAATATATTTGCTTAATTAATTGTATATATGTATATATATGTTTTGGTTTTTATTTTGTTATTTTTTTATTTTTATTTATTATTGAATTGACGCTTTGGCAATATTGTTCACCTGACAGTCATGCCAATAAAGCAAATTGAATTGAAATTTAATTGATAGATGGATAGATAGATAGATAGATAGATAGATAGATAGATAGATAGATATTACTTTATCAAAGCAATGGGAAAAAACATTTAAACAACATACATAAATAAAATCATTAGGTAAGGACACTTAATGAGGCAAATAAGAAACAAAATAATCCACAAATAATAAACACTAAACTAAAATGACAAAGCAGTCAACTACCATTATTTTAACATTTATTGAATGTATCAGCTACATGATATATAATTTAATTTACTGTTTTCTTTAGCTCACCCTCCCACTGTACACAAAACTGTTAATCTATATGAAACTACATTATTATATTATCAAACAAGTTATGCACACCGTCTGTTACATATAAATACATACAGTATAGGAGGCAGTGCATTGATTTAATTATTTAACAGTTTTAACTTGAATTTAATGGCATTGATTTGAACAATGTTTACTGCTTGGTGGAACAGTACCTTTGATTTTTCAAACACGGATGACCACTATTTAACGGGGTATTTCTTGATAGGCATACCTGCTGGTGATGATTGCTTGACAGGCATTTATCTATTTTCTGATGATAGTTCCTCACAAATCGGTTCTATTTTTTAACACAAATGAGAAGCTAAATCATACTTGCATTTACTTAAAATGAATGTGAATATTTGTGACAACCAAAGTTCAATTAGCTGGGTAATTAGAAAATTAGATATTAAACTCCACTAGCTACTCTAGAAATGTCTCCACATTATGTCCAATGACTGCTTTGGTTCATTTATCAACAACCATGGAAAAATACACCATCAAACAACAACATTTCCGCAGATGTGCACAGTATCACCACAATGTATGCTGGGAAGGAAGTAAAATGGACTGACAAATGCATATGGACCAGCAACATTAATTTGCTTTTTCCCACACTTACAATCAGTCGTGTAACCATGCTGTAAATAGGTATCAGGTTTATCTTTTAGATCAGACAAACAAAGTAAACGTACTACAGGCTGCTCATTTGTTGTATCTTATGATATATCATGGTTTTGATAGCCTTTCCACTTGGAATTGGCTTAGAATAACTGCACATTTGACAGCTTATTATTTCTCAGGAGCTACCTCACTGACAGAACTATACCTACCTGACTTCAGGCATATATGAAAGTCAGTTTTGATAAACATTTCCCACCTGAGTAGTAATTCCTGCTACCACTTTAATGTTATCTTTTGTTTTGTTGATTGTAATCCATGCATTTCTTCTGCAAATGACCTTAGGTTATAAATACCTAAACCCATAATAATTGTGTTTTAAGTGTTTTTTTGCACCACATGAGTCTACTGCATATCCTCAAAAATTATAAATTGGCAAAAACTATTAGACATTTCAAATTTACTCTCGTTTGATTGTTTATTATTATTATTATTTTCAAATAAATATTATTTTCCTTTCCCTACATGCTGTTATTTTTTGTATAATTTATTACATTTTTCTAATTTATAATGTTAAATATATTTACAACAATTTTTATAATGTAATTGTAATTTATTTATACTCTATGTAACAAATGTATTGAACTTTCTTAATAAACTTTTATCTTTAGATAGCAGTTACTCCAATATAATTTACTCCAATTGTTTAGCAGACCTCGGTTGTTTTTAAAAATATATTTTCTAAAATTATTTTTCTTTTTCTTTCCTACATGTTGTTATTTGTTGTATAATTAATTTTATTTTTTTATTTTTATACTGTGTAATATATTTACTAAAATTGTTATAATGAAAATATGGAACATGTTTACTCTGTGTAACAACTGTATTGAACTTTCTTAATAAACTTTTAGCTTTAGTTAAAAAAAAAAAAAAAAGTCGAATGCAGATCACCCAACACGACCAGGGTGGCACACTGCCTACTCTTTGATCATCTTTTTCTTATTATTATTATTTTAGTAAATAACATTTGTTTGTAAGTAGTACTAGTAGATGTACAGTTTTGCTTGTTCTTATTTTTTATAATTAATAGTTATATCTATGCGTTTACTTTGTTTCTATATAGCACTCAAACAAAATGGACATTATTATTATGATAATATTAAATAACAATACTGTCCATGTGACTGTTTAGCAGACCCCGATTAATTTAAAAAATATATATTTTATAAAAATATTATTCGTTTTCTTTCCCTACATGTTGTTATTTGTTGTACAATTAATTTTATTTTCTTATTTTTATACTATGAATTATATTTACTAAAATTTTTACAATGAAAATATGGAACATGTATACTCTGTGTAACAACTGTATTGAACTTTCTTAATAAACTTTTATCTTTAGATAGCAGACTCTGCCTACTCTTTGGTCATCTTTATTATTATTATAATAATAATAATATGAATATGAATATGAATAATAATAATTATTATTATTATTTTATGAAATTATATTTGTTTGTAAGTGGTATTAACAGATGTACAGTTTTGCTTGCTCTTATTTATTTAAAGAAACAGTAATAACTATGCTTATGTTTATACATAGCACTCAAAGAAAAGGGACATTATTATTATGATCATATTAAATAACAATACTGTCCATGTGTCGGTTCCTCTTTTACTTGGAGCGTCTAAAGTTATGTAAATGAGTCCGGACGTGGAGGTGGTTCATCCTGCAGCCTTCATCCTGCAGCCTTCAGCAGGCATCTGAGGACACAGTAGACTCCAAAATGGCGAACCGCGACAAGGGTAAGCAGCAGCTGCAGCAGGCCTAGACACTAACTACATCTCTGTCTCTTAACAGGGACAAGCGGTCATTCTGATGCATTATATTAACACGATGCATGTTTTTAAACTTTAATCTAACATTCAGGTATCTTTAAAACCCTACAGTGTCTTCAGACGGAGCGTTTATAGCTCACTTTGCATCGCTTAGCTTGACTTGTGTGATGCTAACTTTACTGTCAGGCCTGAGAACTTTACTAAGTTAGTATTGTTGCTAACAATGAAGCTATCGTTTGCTTTCACTCTCATGTTGAAACCCCTGCAACATAAACACGAACTGTAAAGGTTTATTACTGAATTATGACAGTTTAAAACGTGTTAACTTTGTAACAGCTGTAGACAGAACTTCAAATGGCAGTGCTGCTGTTTTAGCCAGTCACTGACTACTGTATGTGTTGCTAATGTCTGCTACTGTTTCTATTTTTCCATGTGCATAAAGAGCTGGAAGAGGAGATTTACGACAAGGTCGTGGATCTGACAGAATATGCCAAACGCCAGAGATGGTGGAACCGGCTGTTCGGGAAGAACTCCGGCCCTTTAGCAGAGAAATACTCTGTGGCCACTCAGTTAGCCATAGGAGGAGCCAGTGGATGGTAAATATACTCACTGGAAATGCATTGAGCTGCCTTCAGGTGCATTGTGCTGCCTTCAGGTGCTCCTCGTTAATATAAGTTGCATAACAAAAAAACATGTTAAATGGCTCAAAAAGGCTAGTGCAAAATTAGATCTACCACACATGGTCCCTGGAGCCTTGTGTTATGAAGAAGAAGAAGAAAGGCACTTTATTAATCCCCGAGGGGGAAATTCAATTTTTTCACACTGTTATATTTTACATAGTACACACAGGCCCGAATACACACACATTCACAAACAGGACCTATATGCATGCATTAATGGAGAGATGTCAGAGCAAAGGGGCTGCCCCTGACAGGCGCCCCAGTTGGGGGTTTGGTGCCTTGCTCAAGGGCACCTCGGCAGTGCCCAAGAGGCAAACTGGCATCTCTCCAGCCACCAGTTCACACTCAGTACTTGGTCCATGTGGGGACTTGAACCGGTGACCCTCCGATTCCCAAGCCAAGTCCCAATGGACTGAGCGACTGCCGCTTATTTTCTTATTTACCTTTCTCTCATCTTGTTGCTCCTCTACCCCCTCTGTACTTCCTACTGTCTGAATAGAGAGGGCTGCTTTGTGCTGCAGCAGATGTTCTACTGAAATTTGAGACTTTTGTCATCAGTTATGAAAACAAATTCCATGCTTTGTACCCTTAAATATATAATTATGCAGTTTGTGTAGAATAGAATAGAAAGCTTTATTGTCATCGTATTAAATACAACGAGATTCACAGTTGCCACTTCTGGTCAGTGCTTTAAAACAAATACTTGACAAGACTAAATGAGACAGGTAAAACATATAACAGGTAAAACACACAGTTATAAAGCAAATAAAACAGGTAGATGTAATAAATAAATATATATATTGTTTGTTCAGTGTCCGTATGGCCCAGGGAAAGAAACTGTTTGCAAGTCTGGAGGTGCGGGCTTTCATTGACCTGAAGCGCCTGCCATAGGGCAGCAGGTCAAACAGGTGATGAGCTGGGTGGGAGGAGTCCCCGAGAATAGTTCTGGACCTACTGAGGCAGCGGGAGCTGGAGATCTCTTCCATACTAAACAATGTCTTAGGGTGTTGGGCCTTTCACTGTCACGCAAACCTTGCAGTGGTCATTTTAGAGAAAACTTAATTTATCCCAAGCGAAATTGCTGTGCAGCAGTTGCAATACAAAGTGGGAAGAGTGCAAATATAAAAGACTTCAATTTATAGTACATGTCTTTTCACTCTTGACCTTGGATGCCTTGAGGACCATTACGTGTTATGCGTTTATTATATGAGCTTGGTTTTACTTTCACTTACAGTGTACCACAGATTTCTGTGCCCATGATTAAAGAGTAAATACAAGTATACCTGCTTCTTCAGTTTACAGCAGTGGTGGAAGTATTATGATCTTATTTTCCTGGTATAATAATATATAATGTATTCATTGGTTTATATGTTGTATTAATCATCTGAATCTGCTAAGCAACTAGTAACTAATGATGTCAACTAAATGTAGTGGAGTAAAAAGTACTGTAGTTGCCTCCATAATGTAGCTTAAAATGGAAATGCTCAAATATATTCAATGCCAAAATCAGGTTAACAGTATGGATCATAAAGATATAAACAGGTAAATGATAGGGATCACTCTTCATTTAAAGGCTGTTAAAGTCTTTATTGATGTTAGATTAACCATCAGGCTCTGTCTCGATTTAATTTTAGGTGTGCAGGGTATCTCTTCCAGAAGGTCGGAAAAGTTGCTGCTACATCTGTAGGAGGAGGTCTTCTGCTTTTACAGGTATTATTGCATCACCAGGCATAATTCAACAGAATAAAACAAATATTACTGTGAATGTGCCTCTCATTCATGTTTCATTTGCCTGACTCTTTCTCCAGATAGCCAACAATAGTGGCTATATCCAAGTGGACTGGAAGAGAGTAGAGAAGGATGTCAACAAAGCTAAGAAGCAAATAAAGAAGGGCACCAACCAAGTAGGCCCAGAGATAAACACATTTGTTGAGAAGGTAAGATTTTTGTGTGTTTGTTTTGTTTTGATCATCACACAAAGGGCGATCAGAACTTCGCTATCAGGGTTGAGGAATATAGAATAAAGTTGGGACGTCCTGATGGCCTTGAGGTCAAAACACTTGCCATATAACCGCAACATCCCTGGTTTGATTTTGAGCAACCACACCACTAGATGACACCAAATCCTACACACTGTACCTTTAATCATTTAATTCAGCTGTATTGCATTTAAATGTGAATTAATGTCAGTCTGGAATGGATTGCAATATGACTTTATATACTGAAACATATTTTTCTGTCTTCTTCAGTCCACAGTGTTTGTGAAGAAAAACATTATGGTCACAAGCGGTTTCATTGGAGGATTCCTGCTTGGCCTGGCATCTTAGGGTCCGCCAAATAATAACAGTCTGTATTTCTTTGATGTTGTGATAGGGAAACATTATAAATCATTGCTGGAAGGTTTTAAAAGTGATTTGACAGCCTATTTCAGATTAGCCTGTTGCTATGTGTTTCTGCACAAGCTGCACATCCTTTTGTCTACTTTAATACTGTACATGTGATGAGCACTGTCGATATAATGTGGTGGGACTTCTTGGATAGAATACTAGAAACACCAAGGGTTGTAATGAGGTGCTGATCACTGGAAGTAGACGTGAAAGTAGTAAAAAGTGTTGCACATTCTGGCTCCATATGCATTTCTCTTTTATTCAGATGACGTTTTGGCCCTCAGGCCTTCCTCAAGATCAACAATTGATCCAAGTCTCTGATAGATCAGAATGACCCTCTTAAAATACTCCACTTTCCAGGCCAAATAATGATACATATCATGCAAGCGTAAAGGCCATCAGAATGTTTTTATCTATTTATTTTTGCTAAACTGTTACCACAATGAAAGATGCATTATCGCTGCCTTGTTGCACACAATTAAGCAAACAATGCAGCCAAGTATAAGTAGAGTTAAATTCACCTTCACATGGCAGGTGGTGCCGATATTATATTTTTCAATTCCAGACATGGTAATGAATCATCTTGCTGATGAATATGAGAATGTTATGCCTTTTTAGAGGTGCCACATGTTTGATGGGTTATGTCAGCCTCCCCTGCATCTCTTTTTTTAATGTATTTTGTGTAGCAATAAATTGATGCATCAAGTACTGGAAGCTATGGTTTGTCTACTATGTAAGTTTGATGAAGAAATAAAAATAATAAAATAAGTTGAATTGTTTCTCATTCTTTCTGACAATTTATGTACAATGGTACAAGTGGCTTTTCACTCTTGGATGCCTTGAGAGTCATTACATGTTATACTTTTTTATCTGAGCTTGGTTTTACTCTCACGTACAGTGTACTGCAGATTTCTGTGCCCATATTTAAAGAATAAATAAAAGTATACGTGTTTGGTTTACAAGAGTGGTGGAAGTAGTATTACGATCTTTTACTTGAGTAAAAGCAATGCTACAGTGTAAAAATACTCTGTAAAAGCCTGCTTTCAAAATTTTACTCAAAAGTGCAAAAGTATTAGCATCAAAATATACTTGAAAGTACCACAAGTAAAAATACTCATAATACAGTGGCCCATTTTCAGAATCAGGTATACATTATTAGACTGGATTATAATTAGTGATGCATTAATTACAGCTGGTAAAGGTGGGGGTAAATTTAATTATTTATAATATATGTTGCATTAATAATCTGAGTCTGCAAAAGTAACTAGTAACTAATGT
>CAKAKR010064536.1:95887-109038 GCA_916700685.1 Adelosebastes latens | reverse complement strand
TATACGTACATACATATATACATATGTTATGTATGTATGTATATATATATATGTATATATATGTATATATATGTATACATATGTATACATACATATATATGTATACATACATACACATATATATATACATACATAATATATGTATGTATTATATATACATACATATATATATATATATTTATATATATATATATGTATATATAATGCCAAAGACACATTACACCTTGTTTCAGAATGTACGCAGACTGACTGGTTTCCCAAACTGTGTTTGTAAACGCACACTGGGATGTTGTGGAGGGTGAACCCACTTCAGTTCAGTTTATCCACATTTTTTATTATTTGTGGCAAAGATTTACGCACTAGTTTAATCTGACAAAAACTTGAATATGATGTAAATTCATACTTTATTTTGGCTCATCAGAATAATTAAAGTTATATGAGGCACATTATTAAGTGATATGTGATGCTTTTCCAAAAAAATTATCACCTTTTCCACCCCTCTGTAGGTGACATTAAGGGGAGACACCCCAGGGTAAACAAAACTGACTAATAGATATTGACACGAAACTTCCCCAGTTAATTACATACATTAAGACAATTATTTTTAGTATTACAAGTTTTCTGAAATTTTATTTTGAATATGCAATGAGGCATTATCTTATCAAATATGTGCAAGTTTGCAAAATCAATTTTCGCCACATTTTTTAAGAATAAAATGTTCCATAAATCAGGTTATGAATAATATATGAACAAACCCTTCGATAAAACCCTTCAGAATATAGATAGGAATGAAACTGGAACGTTTGGTGTATGTAAGTGCTGCTGAAGAGGATATTTATGGCTCAGAGTCTGAGAAAAAACTCATTTTGAGAAAACAGCTAAAGATTTTGGAATATTTCATACATTTTGAAGACACTACAGGTGAATAGGGTAAACGTTTTAACTAATAGATATCACCATGAAGCTTCCCCAGTTAATTGCTAACATTAAGACAATTATTTTTAGTATTACAATTTTTGTGAAATTTTATGTTTAAATATGCAAATTAGGCATTGTCATCAAATATGCGCTAATTTTCATACATTTCTAGAACAGAAATGTGAACACTGGATAAAGCCAGGTTCAAAATTTGTGTTTAATTTTGTTGGCATATTAGAGTCAAAGGTTTTTACTTAGAGAATTTGGGATATCTCTTTGTATCATGCCATAAATCAGAAAAAAAAACTGTCAACAGCCATACATTTTATTTTTTTCCATGTATATAGGAATAAAATGTTAGTATAAATGTTGCATAAATCAGGCTATGAATGATGTATGAACAAACCCTTCAGAATAGAAAAGTTTGGTGTATGTAAGTGCTACTAAAGTGGAGATTTCTGGCTCAGAGTCTGAGAAAAAACTAATTTTGAGAAAACGGCCTTTAAAGATATGAATTGCAAAATTCCATACATTTTGAAGACACTACAGGTGAATAGGGTAAAAAACTTTAACTAATGTATATCACCATGAAACTTCCCCAGATGATTACTTACTTTAAGACAATTTCTTTTTGCATTACAAGTTTTCTGAAATGTTATGTTTAAATATCCAAAAGTTAGCATTAGATAATGCCTCGTGTTAACCTAAATGTGTATTTTGTATGTTTTCTTTCCACTGAAACAAGACGCGTTATGGAAGCAAAATAGCCCAAAATCTCAAAATTGACCAGAAAAGTGAAAAATGTTTTTGCCCGGGTGTCTCCCCTTAATTCCGAATATAGGGTCTAGTCTGTATGACAGTTATGTTATGTCCCACCTTTGGAGACATCTTTATGCCCTACTGGTCCACTACATGAATGTCACTTTGGCTATCTGTTTGTATATTTTGAAATTCTATCCCAGCACACCCACTTGAGGTTGTTTGCCTTTTTTTGCAGAAACTGATGACTGAAACACAACAGAACTATTTTATCAGCTAATTAGAGTCAGTTTCTCTACAACACCTGTGACACACTTGGTTGCTAGTTGTTTGGATACCACAGATGAGACACAGATCTCAGTATATTTTTAATGAGGACAACGTCACATTTGTAAATACAGTAAAGCCCTTTTCCCCCCCGCCCCCTCGTTCCTTCTGCTTTTTTAAAACCAGATATATTGTATATTTCATAATCCATTGGGAATCTTTGTGTTGAAAAGGTGTCACTTTAAAAGGTATTTTGCAAATTCTTCTTATTCTTCTTCATGGGTCAGTTGTGTTGAGAAATGGGTTAATTCGCATACTTCTTTTTTCTACAGATATGGACATGTTAACAATTTGGTGCTTTGGAAAGGATGTTTGTATTTCTTAGCAAATAAATAAGAAATGGATGATGAGTTGTTGTTGTTGGTTCTACTATCTGTTTCTAACAAGATGTCTGGTTTTGCCCTTGATAGCGAGCTCACCAGCACTCATCCCTTCAGTGTTTTCTTATGTTTCCTGACAGCCTCCTGAGAACAGGTGTGAGATTGTTGTATTGGGTTTTAAATGGAGAGGGTGATAGACATGTTAAAAGATTTTCCAGTTAAGAAAAAGTGATATTTGAACAAAGTGGCTACTAAATCAATACAGACACTGTCATCCTTATCAGGGCCATGGCACATTTAAGGAAACGGAAGTCAAGTCCTCTGTATTTATGCTGGGACTTCAGAGGTTTTAAAGTGGCACTCCAGCAATTTAGAATTGTACTTCCATACAGTTTTGGGACTCACAAGAGACAGATTAAAAGAAGAATGGACTGAATTGAAGCAGCGGAGGCAGAAATATCTTGATTTTTACTCTTTAGAATGGGCAGAACTCCAAAATCTACATTTCCCATAAAGCAACCGAATAGCTAAATAAAGTCTAAATGCCCATTTCTTCTTTCAAACCCCACACCTCCGGTTAGCAATGCTCACTTTGTGTTTAAAATTTTTAATCCTCAAGGGTTATTTTTTTGGACAAATTATCAAAATCATTGTGAACAATTTACTGGGTTGGCAGCATGGTCTCAAACAAAAGGATTTGTACAAACAATTTGCTGGTGTGGCAGCAAGGTCTCAGTCAAAAGGGATCTGAACACAACACACCCAGCCTTTATATAGCCTCCCCTTCTATAGACTCCTCCCCTTGATGATTAAGGTGAATCTGCTCCCAATACCTGGTCTCACAGGACTTGACTGCAGGCTTGAGATTTTGAACAGTACCCGTAGAACCCATTTTCATTCACATTTCTTGAGGTCAGGGGTCAAGGGACCCCTTTGAAAAAGGCCATGCCAGTTTTTCCTCGCCAAAATTTAGCTTAACTTTGGAGTGCTATTTAGCCTCATTCCTTTTATATTTACAAGCTAACATGAAATGGTTGGTACCAGTGGATTCCTTAGGTGTACCTGTACACCACTTCTATGTGACATCTACTGCTGACCTGCTATCACCCCTGTACCCCCCTAAAAAAGACAAAAAAAGGTCTATGTGGTTCTCTTAGGGTTAATAGCCAGAGGGGCATTAGATTCAATGAATAAAAATGTGCATGTGGTCGGTATATTTTAGGCTGATTCCAGTATTTTTAGACTCAATATAGGCGATTTAAATTCTTGTCAGTGTGGAGAAACTTTCCAGCATTTAGACCTTCATGTTGGGAAATAAAATCTAAATGAACAGCTAACTGCAGTACAAATATAAATACCTGACATTTGCCACCAAATGTTACTAAAAAGTAATCATAGCTGGCCGGAATAGACAGTATCAAGTCGATGTGTGACTATAGCACCAAACAACAAAATGTGACCAGAAATACAATGTAAACTGCTTGTTGTAGAAGCTTATAGTTAAAAGGTTAGAGGTTTGATTTTTTCCTTCTCAACAGATCACTAATACTAAACAGTTAATTAGAGTTGTTTCTATGGGCTGTTTGTGTGGCACCTGCTTTTTAATCAAACTCCCTCAATCCTTTCCTCCCTCCTTAAACCAGGAGCCGGCTATTGATTCAGCTAATTGCTGTTGCATTCAATGACATTGGCCTCGATTACACCGAACCGCAGCATTTAAAGGCTGAGCAGTTCTCTCAGTACACACTTTAATCACTGTGATTTAGCGAGGTGTTTCTGAGCGCTCTGATCTGCCGTCCAACACCGAGCTCCTCAACACACCGTCTACCCTCAGTGCATCCATAACCATTAGCATCACAACACGCCCGCTTGTTCCTGACAGATGGCTGCGCTCTGCTACCGGCGTGCTGAGGTCTCCTGGTACAATTGCTGTGGCTCCCCCCCATCCCTCACCTGCACGTGCTCTTGTGCAATGCAAATGCAGGTCGGGTATTTTTGGTACACCGTGTTGTCTTGAGGGCATGCGGGCTCTGTTGTGATGCTGGGAAATGTGAGTCTCTTAGCTGGGCTTTTACTGCTCGCTCCTCTATTGACCTTTTCAGTTTTTCTAACCACTGAGCAACTACACTGACCTCTGTCCTCCTCACTGGGGTTTCCTAAAATACAATTTGGACAGTTGGAAATGCAGCTTTTTTTCCATCAGAATTGATGCAGCAGAACCAGAGATATCATCTTTTTATTCCAAGCATGCTTCTTCCTTGTCAAATCTTGGAGCCTACATTACCCACAATGCAACGCTAACTGCCAACAGTTCAGTTGAAGATTCAGGTGTGTTCTGCTAGTAGAGGCTAATGTTGAGCCGCAGCCCTCAATCAGAGATGAGTAGCGGACTACAGAGATCACTTCTTTCAAACTCCACACCTCCACATTTTGTTTTCAATTTCAAACTTGTAGTCTTCAGCACCAAGTCACACTGACTCAAGTGACATCACTTGAGGCAGTGTATCAGACTTCAAGCAGCTTTACGGATATTCTTTTCCAACCCTGTATCACGCCAAAGCGTGTAACAGACCTCCCTGTCCACCACAGAATAGCTGAATATTACACGCTTTTATGAAGGTGCAGCAGGCTACCAGCAGGGGGCAACAAAATCACTCACTTAGGTTTATGAAAAAACGTCATGGTTGGCCTTAAAATAGGTAAGTAAACTAAGTACAATATGTTACCGAAACAACGTCACATAAGTACGGAAAACACGTCACAAACATCACTAATGTAACTTACAAAACCAAACACCGGCCCCCTGGTTGAAAGTCCTGTGTTTGTTGGACCCATGTGACACGCCAAAAGCAAGAACGTCGTTCTTATTGCACCCTTTTGTCTTGCGCATTATCGTGTCATTCATAAACCTTTTCGTGTGACCGGGCTGCTTTTTTCACATATGCAGTAGCACTCCTCAACACTTGTAGATAGAGTAGGAGTTCCCACTAAAGGCTGCAACTAATTATTGATAAAACTGTTTATTATTTCCTCAATTAAATTATTAATTTTTCACAAAATTGTGAAAAATGTCCATCTCAAATTTCCTACAAACCCGAGGTGACATTTTAAGAGTGCCTGTTTTGTCCGTCTCCACAGCAAATCAGTCTCAACTGAAGGTCCACATACTGTACTTGTTCTGGAGCTTTCAACTGTGGAACACAATCTTCATCAGCAGATTGAGTTTGCTCAGTCACTTTGGAACTGTTATGTCCAGTTTACTATCACATAAGACAAAGAAAAGCAGCAAATTCTCACATTTAAAAAGCTGGAACTAGGTCATGTTTGACATTTATGCTTAAGAATGACTTTATGGATGATCAAAATAGCCTATTTGACTCTTAATGGGTGACATGATCTTAGAATCACAACTTTTTCAAGGCTCCAGACAGCTTCTCATTATCTGGGGCATCGCCTCATCACATTCACTCTGTTTGGATGCTGTCATGTCCAGAGCCACAGAAGACCAGCATCCATTTCATAAGTAATAAGATTGACGTAAGTCATTGCGTTACACATTGGACAAATCTAATTATAGCTTTGAGCATTGAACACATGCTGTGAATCACAGGCTGGCAGTGATTAATTTCAGAGCTGTCTTACTGTTTCCTGCCTGGTGTTATAAAGACCTGCTGCTGCCGAGGTGAATGTGAGAAAAGGCCCGTCTGCCCTCGTCTCTTATAACCACAATCAAAATGTTCCACGCTTTCTCTTTTTGTACTTTGTTGTTAGGAAAGCAGATAAGCATGAAAAAATACGGTTATGAGTGGATAATGAAACTGTAACTCAACTTGCATGCCACTCAGCGTGTCATTTAATTACCAGTGAAATAACGTGTGTTTCTCCTCATGTTTCCCTAGAGGGCAGCTGGAAGCTCACCAGAACTGCAGAGTAGAGACAGCATGTGTCATTTGCAAACAAGATTATTCTTATTGCCAAATACAAATGAAGAAGAAGGCTTGTTTCCATGGGTATTTTGATTGCAAAAATCTAATAATATATAAATTATAATACTGAATAATATCAAATTAATCAGAGAAATAATTCACTGTGAGCCACATAAATCTTTTTTGGGTAATTAGTCACTGTGAGGCATCTGTATGTCACACAATGCTAAATATCTATATTCAAATGTAATAACTGAAACAGACAAAGCAAATATAGAATATATAAAAATGCATCCAATGTGCAGAGGTGAAATGATATTAGGTTTGTAGGATGGCAAATTTGACGTAGAAACCATTTATTGGTTCTAAAATCCTATAAATATATCATTAAAGGTCTTATTGATAATATTTTGATGTATACAAATATTTAAAAAAAAATATGTAATGCATCTACAGAGCTTTTAGAAAGGTGCCGAATAAAAGTATGGCTTTTCCTAAAAAGAAAAAATAATATTATGATTGGGAATTAATTATTTAAAAAATTTTGGCGGGTCCAAATTAATGTTTTGTTTATTTCTGTGGAAGATATCTGACGTTGTGAGCCAATAGTAAAACAACACTGGTATCACATGTTATCTCTGTGTTGTTGGTTAGTGTGGAAAAAAACTGATAAATGGCTGAGATTGATGATATGTGCCCGGCAAGACTTGTTGTGAAGTGAATGCAATGGAACAGGGGAGGGAGAATGTGACATCTAGTGGCTGAATGTTATCAATGTTGTCAATAGCACCTTTAATTTAACCTGAACCAAAATGAGGATCCATTATTAAATATATCTCTTTATTCAAAATAAAAAAAAAAATAAAAAAAAAAAAAGTCTTTTAAAGGCAGATAGTTACAGTGCATGTGGCAAATAGTGTAACTGTACAGTAAATGTTGGTCCTCAGAGGAAGTAATCTGGATACTTGTATCGTGAGAGACATTTAGATCTCCCCTCCTCTATGGTGACACACGACAGGTTGGGCAGGCAGGGGCAGGTGTGGTGGAGTCTTTTCCCGATGAAAGGAACCTGGAAGCAGAAAGGGAGAAACCTTTGGTATGAGATTCATTTCATTTCCATCAGGCATAATGGATGCAGTGATCACCGCCATCACCGCCATGATGACACCACTGTACGGAGACAAATCAATGGTGTGTGACACTTCACAGATGGGATGACGGCACATCTGTCTCACCTCGTGGCTCATAGGGTGACAGTCGTCTTCTTCCTGTCCCATGGGCGTGCACATACGCAGGCTGCGGATCCACAAACTCACCGCACAACACATCCCTCCTCCACACTGAGAGTCCTTCTCACAGGCCTACACGCACACACACACACACACACACACACACACACACACACACACACACACACACACACACACACACACACACACACACACACACACACACACACACAGTTTAGATGCTGGGATTTTATTAAGCATATTAATGACTTATGCAGACCAAAGAACTGATTAGTTTTATGGAGATGAAGTAACTTGCCACCATCATTAAAATCTGTAATAACAATTTCCAACTAACAAGTAGTAGGTGTACATTACTATGAGCAGAAATGGAATATAATATAAATATCTTTTCATTAGTGTATAATCACCGGAAACTAAGAATCATTGTGTTTTCGTTAGCTTAGAATGAGCCCTTCATATCTACAGAGGGAGCGGGTCATCTTCACGTAGTCCGCTGTGTTTCTACAGTAGCCCAGAACGGACAAACCAAACAGTGGCTCTATAGAGAGAGCCTTTTACGTTTTTACGACACAGGTGGCCTCTGAAGGGGGTGCACGGCGTTACCACTTGGCGGCTCACGTTATCCCAGTCTTGGAGAGGGAGGAGTGAGCGGCGGGGTACTCAGTTGGTTGCAATCTGCAACCACACCACTAGATGCCGTTAAATCCTACACACTGTACCTTTATTGTAGTGAATTCCTTATTAATCTTATTAAAGTTTATCATTATTAAAGGAGCAGTGTGTAGGATTTAGTGGCATCTAGTGGTGTGTTTGCAGATTGCAACCTTGCATTCTTTCTAACAACCAGCAGGGGGTGACTCCTCTGGTTGCAAAAAGAAGTCTGATTGTATAGAAGTCTATGAGAAAAAAAGACCGTACTTCTCACTTGATTTATTACCTCAGTAAACATTGTAAACATGTGTTTATGGTATCAAGTGGTTTCAAGTGTTTTTCAGTACAGCATGATGTTCATTTAGTAAATTATGGTCCCATTTAGAGTCAAATAGATCATAAAGCAGGGGATGCTTTAGGGCGTGGCTACCTTGTGATTGACAGGTCGCTACCACGTTGTCACTTCTGGTTGGTTGCATAAAAACCAAGATGGCGACCGCCAAAATGTCGATAAATGTCTATAAATAAAAGGTCCAATATTCAATGAACAGCTGTCACTGGTGTAACTGGTGCAATGATATAATGAATACATGTATGTAATATTTTGTGATGTAAATAAACACAATTGTATGCTAATTATTATACTAACAGGAAAACGCAGATAGTGTGAGCTTTTAGATGGGGGAGAAATGTGTTAGCAGTGGAGGTGCGATACACACTGCAAACTGGTGTTACACCCTTACCAGTATATTATGCTAATGTTACAGTGTTATTACACCATTAGTCACATCATACCTCAACAAAACACCTCAGGAACGCTGGTGATTGATTGTATGAGTGTCTGGATGAGAAGCTGAGTGACAGCTCTCGCTTTGGATGAGATGAAGGGAACACAATGAAGAGGAACAGAAGTGATTTCATGTGACATGACGCTGATGAAAATCCCTTTCTGTTTTATGGCTGCATGCTCCTCATCAGCGACCAGAGGGTTGTTGTGACAGGGATGACTGTTTTATTAGCAGGTCATGATGGCCATGATTTATGCCCATAGAATTATGGAAATCCTGATTTGGATATGGAAATCATTCAAAGAATAAGTTTGCCACTTCTCTGGTGGGTTGTTATAAATTGATTAATTTATTTAATTATTTTATTACTAATAATAATATTATTAATTATTTATTTAATTTATATATATTCATGGATAAACTGATAGATATACTGCACTTATCATTTGATATTATAATAGCCCTTCATGCTTTTAGAATACCAAAAATGCATCACAGTCTGACTATGTGTGCATCTCTGAACAATTTTTTTTTTTTTTTTTTTAAATATTTGTATTATTTTTTTTGGTTAATTCTTCTAAATGAATAAATACATAAATAAATAAATACATAAAAATATAGATAAATAAATAAATTAATGAATAAATAAACAAATAAATAAATAAATAAATCTACATTATACTGTATAAGGAATAATTTACAGTACAAGACTTTGACTTAAAATTTCTCCTAGGCTAAACTTTAAAAGCACATTAAAATTAAAATACTTACACATAATAATTTGGAGAATAATTTGTCAATATTTAATATTTTTGATCAAAGGATGAATGTAACAATGCACACATAAAATCTTTCCTGAATCACTTTATATACTTATGTTATGTATTTTTTTACTAGAATATTTTCATTTTTGAAAGTTTAATTTCTCAATTTAAGGAGATAAAAAATGACTTCAATCTTGATGGTAATAACTAATGATACAATTGTTGCCATTCAGACCAAATTAAATATTAAGCAGTGCACATCATGCAGCATTTTCTTTTATGAAAAGCAAGCACTTCCATATTCCCATCACACCGAGAGCTTCCCAACGGACCCCGTGAGGTATCTACCTGTTTGCTCCCACTTACCCCTGTGATGACTGCTGAAGATCCGTGGGACACCAGCAACAGGGTGAAGAGCAGTAGGACGAAGGACCTCATGATGAAGAGCTGTCTCTGCGCTGCCGTGCCCTCCGGGCTGGAAAGTGAGGATGCTGAGGCTGGCGGATCTTGCTGCATGTGCATACGTGACGGACCGCAGAGACAAGTGGCCTTCAAAAACTCGTGTTCGGAGCTGGCAGAGGTTTATAAACCCAGCCCGCCATTCAGAAACTCTGTGACTCACTCACACCAGCATCACCAAAAAAAAACCAACAAAGGCCTAGGAAAACGTTAACATGACAATGCCCCTGCCTTTCATTCTTCTGAAAATGTTCTTTTCCTTTACGGTGAATTGTTTTCATACCAGAAACAAAAGCGTATTTTACACTCAGATTAGTGCAGACCTATTCAGTGTGGCATCCTTTTATATTCCTATATTTCTCACCTTTTTAAGGTCCAAGGCCACCGTTTTGAAAACATCCTTTCAAACCCACACTAGTCAGTGTTCTCTACAATGAAAGCATTTCAGAGGCCACTGTGCTCCTGAAAAGAAATATAATCGAGTGGTACGGGCCACTTATTATGTCAAACTGGGATTTCTGATTGTTCTGAGATACAACACGTATACTGTACATGCTCATCTACTTGATACTCTCTGCATGGAGAAGATGCATCAGAGTGTCCTTGTCATTACAGATAAACTACATTAACTCATTATACTGAATAATGTTGATCACATACCAACCCTTCCCTGAAAATTGACAGAAGATTATACGTCAACACATAATGATAATCAGTTACTCTTTTACCGAGGAAAAGTTCAAACTTCTCAAATGTGATAATTTGCTAATTTTTTTTCTGTTTTATATCATTGCAATTTTAAATATTTTTAATTTTAATAGCTGTTTAATACACTTGTCACACTTCGGAATATAGAGATCCACATACAATTTTTCAAACAAGCCCATTTGTATGTTTTTCTTCAATCGGATTTAACCCCCCTGAGACCAGCGTGATCGCAGGCGATCCCGATCAACTTTACTGTTGTTTTAGAGCTATAGTGAAGGTAGAGAAACCTAAGGAATGCACTGGTACCAACCAAAGCTCCAGCTCAAAAGTTAGGCGAAATTTTGGTGAGGAAAAACCTTGACCTCTGACCTCAAGATATGTGAATGAAAATGGGTTCTATGGGTACCCACAAGTCTCTCCTTTACAGACATGCCCACTTTATGATAATCACATGCAGTTTGGGACAAAAACCATGTCGTTTTTGAATGCAGTATAAATGTGTTATTTTCGCCTATTCTAAAAGGACGTTTGAATATTTCTGCATAGTGAGGTCCCTAAACAGTCTTGAAAATACGGATGATGATGAGTGAGCAACACGTGGAGACCTCAGACAACTGTAGTGAATGAACAAAGTAGTGCCATCGCCTGAAGTCAGTGTGTTTCAGAACAGTGGCACCTCTTATGTATCTGACTGACACGACCAATCAACACTTCTGAGCTAAATCTGTCTTCATCACAGCTCAGCCGAGTGACACTGACAGCTGAGTCTCACAGGACGACGAAGAACAAAGCATGCAACAGTGACCCTATTTCATCTCGACTATTATACTGAACAATGGAAATCATGCAAGTTTAGTTTATTTGTAGAGCACTGTTCAAACACACCAGCAATTCCAAGGGGGGGAAAAGTTATAATAAACTAAAATGAGATCAATAAAAATAAATACAAATAGACAAAACTTGGTCCAGAATACTATTTTAGTGCAGTAACAGTGCAGTTCAGTTCTGGCTCAAGGTACTACCATGGACTGTATGGGGGGGGGGTTCCCCATGCGAATGTCTCCTGGGAATGAAAGGAAACCTACGGTGTACTTGATTTTCTTGGGATCAAGTCCGGACATGTTTATTACGCGCGCTACCGATTGGGGGGGGGGGGGGTTCCCCATGCGAATGTCTCCTGGGAACGAAAGGAAAACGCAACTAACAAAGGCGAAAGTTTCCCTTTGTAATGTTTGGGTCATTGTTGGGTTCAAGTGTAGCATGCAGGAGATTTTAGTTTCCCTAGGGGGTAAACATGCGGGCGGGTCCTTTTGACCCCAGGACAGTGGGAGTGTCGTGTGGGGTGTGAATTTAAGGGGGAACCCAAACGCAGAGTGACAGGCAGAACAGGTAGTCTTTTAAATAAAAGCGAGCTTTAATTAATCAAGCTGAAATAATCCAAAAACCAAAAATGCAGGGAGGGGAACAAAGTACAAAAGAACAAACAACAAGAAACCAAACAGAGGACAAAACCAAAAATCACAAACCAGAGAAACACGAGGAACACCAGGATCAGGGCAGGAGGTAACACATAAAAACGGAGGACAAGGTAGACGGGGCTGGAGAGACAAACGAACCGACAAGGACAGAGGGGAACACACAGGCTTAAATACAAGACATGATTACACACAGGTGAAACAAATCGGGGCGGGGCAGACAATCAACAAAAGGCGGGAAAACAAACAAAGGTGGGAAGTAAAACCAGACAAGACACAGGAGGAGTGAATTACAAAATAAAACAGGAAACAAATGAAATGAGAATATAAAAGAAAACCAAACACAACCCAAAATCACATAAACATAACTAATAACAAAAGACTGGCAAAGCCAGAACATGACAGGGAGGGGTAAACATGCCTGCGGGTCGGTCTGACCCCAGGACAGTGGGAGGGGTATACATGAGAGCGGGTCGGTCTGACCCGAGGACAGTGGGAGGGGTAAACATGAGAGCGGGTCGGTCTGACCTGAGGACAGTGGAGGGGGTATACATGCGAGCGGGTCCTTTTGACCCGAGGACAGTGGGAGGGGAAAACATGCGAGCGGGTCGTTCTGACCCGAGGACAGTGGGAGGGGTAAACATGAGAGCGGGTCGGTCTGACCCGAGGACAGTGGGAGGGGTAAACATGCGAGCGGGTCCTTTTGACCCGAGGACAGTGGGAGGGGTAAACGTGCCTGCGGGTCGGTCTGACCCCAGGACAGTGGGAGGGGTATACATGCGAGCGGGTCGTTCTGACCCGAG
>CAKAKR010064536.1:0-95867 GCA_916700685.1 Adelosebastes latens | reverse complement strand
AGCAGACTGGAAACTTAGTGGGCCTCCCAGGGCAAGGCGGGTTCCTAAGAACAGATCTGGGGCTGATGCTAGCGTAGAACTAGCTGACTGCTGGGGCATGGGCTGGAAGCTCAGGAAGCCAATGTTAACAGTCTGGAGTGGAGAATGGTGATTTGTAGGCAGGGAGAGCTGATGGGTGTGCATGAACTGGTTTAGTCTCTTAGTTACAATGTCTAAGTGGGGCACAAAATGGCTCACCCATGGCTTCTCCTTAAAATATAGCCTCTGCACAGCAAGCTCTTCCAAGATGGGACTCCAAGCATCAGAATCAGAAGAAAAGAGTCCTTCCACAGTCTTTTCAAAATTACAAACTTTAATAATAATTTCAAGCTGAAAAAATCTAAAACAACCAAAATGCAGGGAGGGGAACAAAGTACAAAAGAACAAAATAGAAACAAACAACAAAAAACAAACAGAGGACAAAACCAAAAATCACAAACCAGGGAAACACAAGGAACACCAGATCAGGGCAGGAGGTTACAGGAAAACCGGAGGACAAGGTAGACGGGGCTAGAGAGACAATCAACAAAAGGCGGGAAAACAAACAAAGGTGGGAAGTAAAACCAGACAAGACACAGGAGGAGTGAATTACAAAATAAAACAGGAAACAAATGAAATGAGAATATAAAAGAAAACCAAACACAACCCAAAATCACATAAACATAACTAATAACAAAAGACTGGCAAAGCCAGAACATGACACATAAATCACTGTTATAAATGCTGCTGTGATTGAAGACTGATTTGTCCACCAAACTTAAATCTATTCACCAAACTTTGTAGAAATCTATTTTGATGTACAAGCAAAACAAACTGACACAAGCTCTTCGGTGGAGTTAACCGCCAACATCCATTTTGTTATTCATAATTTAGTGCATCAAGATGACTCCATGTGTCAGTCTTCCTGAGGGCAACACGAGCATCTTTAGTGTATTCCTGGCCAACGGTTGTGGTAACTGACTGTGAGGAAGGGACACATCTGCATACCAGTAATTGGTTTGCAGTTTATGGTATTGTGAATGCTCTCTGGGGACGCAGCGGTTTATTCTAATAGGTTTTTGGTCACAGTTGTACCCAGAGATCCATGCTGATTGAGTCATTTTTAGTGTTAACCAGCCTCGTTTATATATGATAGCATGAAGGTTAGTTAGTCAGAGTCTGTTGACAGCAGAGATAGACAGCTCTGCAGAAAATCTAATGTAAATGTGACAAGCAAACAGAAATGTACTGAATTATGTGTTAATATTTTGCTCACCAGAGATATGAAAATATTTGTTTTGGATGGTGCAATGGAAGCTTTTATTGGACTATAGAAAAAACCGCAGTATCACGCTCATACAAGACATATTGAAATACAGGATCATTTGTTCAGGACTATTTGGTGCAGCTCTCTTGTCTTCCCACTTGGCCTAAATCCTGGAAAAATAACTATTTAACTCGTCAAAATGTCTGAAAACATTTTTACCATGGTTTGAATCGGGCGGATTCTTCTAATGCCAACTAGAGAACACTAATTATGTCGTCATGTTTTTAAATTGAGAGATTTAGCATTACTGGGCTGATTGGATGGGGCAGTTTTCTCCCCACTGTGGTCGAGGTTATAATGGTTCACTCTGCGTACTGAAAGCTGATGCAGTGATATTTAATTTAAGCTGGTTTGTTTTGAATGTGGTGCAGAGGACCGGATGCCTCGGGAAATACCAGGAGGATGGCTGATGAAAGACAGAACGCATGTGACCTAGAATAATACACTAATGTGTGGGTTTTTAGATGGATGGCCTTGTATACGATCAATATCTTTTTGTTCACTTATCTATTTTATTAGTATGTCTAAGTTGCCTGATCTTTCAGACATCATGAACACGTCGCAGCACAGACCTCCAGTATTCATAATTTGTTTTATTTTTCATCGTCTCTCTCCCATCTGATGAATGTGTCACATGCTCTCAGACAGCAGCACATCAACACATTCACAGTGAAAGACCGACTGTAGCAGCAGGGTGTCAGTATTCTGCTCAGTGTATGAAGTACACAACAACTTATAGAAACAATGAAAAGTATTTTTATTTATTTAATCTTTATTTAATCAGGCAGTCTTTTCCTACAAAACACAGAATACAGTATATTGAACGATCATGTAGAGCAGTCATTCCCAAAGACTGGGTTGGCACCCACAGGTGGGTCGCGGGAGATTTTGTTAGGGTCGCCAAATAAAATTTGCAGATTTGCTTCCATAGACTTTTATTTAACATTTATATCGTCAGTACACTTTGTGCCACATGAGGGAGCCTGAATGTTTGTATTGTTCTGATAATTGTAGCATTGAATCTAATATGAAAGGCTAGCATACATTCTGTTTGTTGTACTGTCAAGAAAGGGAAAAAAATGTGAAAAAATGGTCAGGGACACTCATTTATGCACAAATTTGCTCTTCTCACGACTTATAGATGAGGCCTACTGTGAATTGGGTCGCGGTGGTGTGCCTTTTCAAAAAGTGGATCCCCAGAAAAGACGTTTGGGAAACACTGATGTAGAGGGTGAAATCATCCAGTGAGGTCTCTGGTCAGGCATCTTTATCTTGTTGAAACAAAACAAAAGCAAATCTACTTTTATCCTCCGTCTTCCTTCATTAAACTCCACATTAAGTCATCTAATCAGATGAGATCACTCTCTCCCGCTCCTTCTCCGTCAGCATTTTAAAATCAAATCCAGTTTTTAATCCTGCCTTCAGTCTGACCAGTGCTTGTCCCTCCCCGCCCAAAGCCCTCAGCGTAATGAGAAAGTTTGCTTTTATTCATCAGAGAAACTCAAATGAGGTTTTGTTTCAGAGCCAGTATCAGTAGCAGATGTTTTGTCGTCCAAACTCGTGATAGAAATTTAGTTCCCAGAGGCACCGACAAGAACCTTCTTCCTGTTATTTCTTTCTGGGTGTTGCAGATTTGACTCACTTTTTCCTTCCTTCTTCCACTCTCTGCAGTTATTGCATGAGAAAATATGTATCGCTTCAAGGAAGAAATGTTTAAAAATAGTGTTGTTTTAATGCAAATACAGGATTTATGCTAAAATATTCAGTAAACACCCTGCCGTGCCCTCTCCTGTCAGTCCAGATCCGGCTCTTTCAGGTTCCGGCCTTCTGTTTGCTCGTTCTCCCTCTAACCTTCCAAAGACCTTGTTGAAATACATTTCTCCGTCCATGATGCAAAAGGACATTTGCTTTCCCTTTACATGTTTGTGTATTTGTTTGCGTCATACTGTTTTCATCCTACATCTTCTAGATGTGATTTTTTTGCAGTTCAGAAAGTAACTTAGATTGAATGTGTAGTTGATCTATCAAAAATAATGGCTTCTACATTTTCGGAGCCCGAGCCGTCCGCTCATCTCTGCAGCTGGCAGTCTTGTCTTGGTAAGCCCTTTGATAATTTAGTGGTGAACATAACATTAATATATCATCACCTTGATCACCATCAGATTGCAATCAACTGAGTACCCCTCCGCTCACTCCTCCCTTTCCAAGCCTATGATAACGTGAGACGACAAGAGCAAAACCGTGGTAATGCCGTTCGCCTCAATCAGAGGTCATCCTTACCATAATAACACTACTTTAGGAGTAACGGAAGTCAGACGGTGGCTGGGGGTACCACGGGTTTTGCACTTGCGGCTCACATTACCGGCCAGAGGCTTTTTTGTACGTCTCAACATGTTACATATACCTGCCAAATTTCATACTTCTAGGTGAAACCACAATGAGTGGCTCAATTTTATCAGTTTTTTAGGGGGCACTATTGAGCCATTTGTCACATCCGAGCAAGAGACCCAGAAAATATAAAAAATGTTGGCAGTCCTGATACATGTGCCAACTTTGGTCAGTTTCTGAGCACCTTTAGCCCCTCAAAAATGTGATTCATTTGCGTAAATAATAATAAACAAAGCAACTTCAATAGGGCCTCGGGCCCTAAATAGTGTCCAGAAAACCTTCACAGGTACTGCATTTAGCATAAAAATGTGCTTAAATCAAAACTTGGCAAACTGAAGCCCAACAGGCAACAACAGCTAGTATAACATGGTTGATACCAATGGATTCCTTAGGTTTTCTAGTTTCATATGATGCCAGTATCTTCAATCTAACCTTAAAACCCCCTACAATCTTAAAGTTGCATTAATGCGTTAAAGAAATTAGTGGTGTTAAAACAAATTTGCGTTAACGCGTTATTATTGCGTTAGCATTGACAGCCCTAATATATATATACATATATGTATATATATATATGAAATTTGACACGTAGGTTCTTGGATATGTATAAATGAATTCTACTTACTCTTAAGTGGCAATCGGCAATTAAAATAACGGCAAAAAAAAGGAAAGTGCGTCAGACCGGATATGCCCATAAATGTCATGCAATCTCGCTTTAAGCAGCAGTATTGACTCCTTGGGTTGGAGCTGATATCAGTATTTTCAGTTTCCAAAAATACACACCCCTGTCTGTTCTCTGGTGGCCTTTAGCCGTAAACCGACTGACCCGTCTGTCTTGAATTGGACTTTCACACTCTCCTACCGCCCCCCTCGTCTCTCACCCTCCATTACTCCTCATCAAAACCAGCAGGGAGTCTTATTAGAGGGCCTCAACCCCACCTGCACCATTGTCACCCTCTCTACAGTTAAATTAAAGACTCTCTTTCTTGCCCCAGTGGGCCAGCTTAATCAGGTAAATATTGGGAGGAATTGTTAGCTCTTTGTCATGTGGCTAGTGCCGCCCTGACGTTAATTTTGCTGTATTCCTGCCGGGCTCCCACAACACTTTAAATGCGGCTGCGGTGAGCCGCAGTGATGGAGATAATGATGGGTTGGGGAGGGAAAAAAACCCTCTGCTGTGGGACACAAAGGGAAGGTCTGTGGGACACGTGGGAGGTTTTATAGAGGGAAGTAGTGGGAACGGGGGGGGGGGCTGGTCGACACATCTCAGCCAGAGAGGGATCGGTGCTTTTAACGTTGAAAAGAGGTTTGACAGTAGAAGTTATTTTGTCCCTGATGAGGAGCCATTTCCAATTAGATTTTTGCTCTGTGCAGCTGCCCTGGACGTGAGACTTTTCCTGAGAAGGAAATCCAATCCTAAAGATTGTCTTCGAAATTCAGCCAAGAGCCGTTTCCTCTCGTGTTAGCTTCTTAAACTATGTTCCAAATCTTAATGGATAAGGCCAGTGTCATTCTGTGTTTTTCTTACTGTCAACAGATCCGACGAAAAGACCTGAACCAAAAATGTGTTGGCACTGTCACCAAAAGTCACTCAAACAGGAGTAAATAGTGCATTTGTTGGGGACTATTTTCAGCTGCAGATTAACACATGTTCGGTGCCCTACAGCCATAACAGCATGGCTATCTGCAGGAACTTTGACATTTCAGTCACAAATATGATCATCTGTGCCATCTTTGATCCAGTACGATCCTGAATCAGGGGTGCTCTAGTGAGTATTTACAGCAGCAGGATGGTGTATGTGAGATTGACTCAATATATACTACAGTGTGTGTTTTCATGGTAATGAAGGAACACGTCACCCAGTGCAACAGTGTGGGTCACTGATGTGCTTTTAGCCCTGCTAGAGGGATACAGTAGCTCTGGGGATCGTGGTCGGTCCACCACTTTGGTCCAGGCTGAAATAGCTCAACAATTATTAGATGGATTGTGATGAAATTTTGTACAGACGTTCATGGTGCTCAGAGGATGAATCCTTTTGACTTTGGTGATCCCCCGACTTTACATCTAGCATGACACCAACAGCTACGAAACCTTCCAAAATAAAATATAAATCAATAAATAAAGAATTGCCTTGATAAATAAATAAATGTCATTAAATGTAGCAAAAAATGATATGAAAAATAAATGTAGCCATTACTTAATTGATGAAAATTGAAAATAAATAAATAAAAAATAAATGCAAAAATAAATACATAAATAAATAAAAGGCAAATTAAACAGAAGAGTAAATAAATAGGGGAATCAATACAAAGATAAATAAATAAAGAAGCAAATTAAAAACAGAAATATCAATTTACGTCACATTTTATCAATTAATTAATGGCTACATTTATTTTTAGTAGTATTTTTGCTTTATTTAATGACGTATTTATTTATTTATCGAGTCATTTCTTTATTGATTGATTGATTTTTGATTTTGACAGGTTTCCGTCCTCATATCACAGAGCCACTAGCATGACTGCAGACTCTTAGTATTTTTGGACAACAATGGAGCTCTATGGCTTTTAGGGGAATAACATGCATCAGGCTTTGGGTACACAGGCAGTACTTGATAGTACAGTTCAGTTGATTTGTGTTTTCTAAATCATTTTCTCATTTCTTTACAATTATAAACCGAACCAGAACATTCACCTGTTTCCTCCTCTTGTCAAAGAAGCAGAAAAAAAATCAGTTGCACGAACTGAAAGCAGAGACATGATTCAGCTGGAGGCGCTCTGTAAAGTGCAGGAGGGAGGAGGAGGAAAGAGAGACGGGAGGGAAGGAGGGAGGGTAAGATGGGGAGGTAAAGAGCCAGTGAACAAGAAAAGAGATTTTCAAGAAGACTAGCAGCGGGAGAGAAGAGGGAGGAGGGTGAGGGAGGGAGGGAAATAGAGAGGAAGAAAGAAAAGAAAATGGGAACTAGCCGCTAAAGAACGACTGTGTCCCTGTGGACGGCTGAGCGAGGATGCGTGCGTGTGATGGAATGACATGTCAGCGCCGCATCTGCTCCGTTTTGCCGCTCAGCTGGGTTGCTATGACGACCAGCACATCCTCGCTCGCTCGCCTGCTTTCCTCATGCATCCCTCCCTCCCTCCATCCAACTCTATCTTACATAAACCTCCTCTTTGTATGAGCGCAGAATTGCTCGCAGGTTCAGTGCATTGAAGTCTCCCTGAAAATGTGATATCGGGCATCATCCCTCTCTCTCTTTCTCTCTTTCTCACATATGCCCACACTCAAAATGTCTCCTGGCTCATTGCCAGCGTTTTCCCTTCAGCTGGCAAAATAAAAGCGTCAAGGATTCAGGAAGGATACGGGAAGTGGGTCGGTGAAAAGAGCCTGTTTAGCATGTAGGGAACGTAGCCGGAGCGGCCATATACGCCCCGACACCTCCATTCACTTTATACTCCATCATGTGTGTATGTGTTGATTTGATGTCCATGTGTGACAAAGAGAAGAAAGGAGAACAGTTAAATGCTTTGTCATTCGTTAATTAAAGCTGTTCTGTGCACAGCTTTTGTGGTCATTTTGGTTTCATGACTCCGGGATGCTCTGATATATATGAAAAATACATGAGTAAGAAAATGAGCACCGTTTCCTTCACGCTTGAAAACCTCCCTCTGGCAGTTTTGTGTTTTTACTCTGTGTTTGTGTCAGACACTCTGACAGCCCTGTGGTCAGAAACAACCAAAAGAAAAAAATACTTTCTTTACCAAACAACACTTCCATAACCTCAAACTGGATGTCCTCTTTGACAATATGACTGCTCGTATGAAAGTAATATTGACACGTGGTAGAAATACTCACCAAGAATAATCCTTTAAAACACTGGATAATGAGAAATCATATAGATTTAATTATTCAGCTTTCGCCGCCATGGAGTTGGTCGGTGCGTCCAGATGGAAATGTCTTAATTAATACAGATGAAATTCAGCTCATGGTGCCCAGAAAATCTATCCTATAATGGGCAGCTGTGGCTCAGAAGGAAGAGCGGTTGGTGGTCGGTGGTTCGATCCCAGGCCCCTGCTGTCTACATGTCAAAGTGTCCTTGGGAAAGATACTGAATCCCAAATTCCTCCTGTGAGTGTGTGTGTGTGTGTGAATGTTTATTGCTCCTGATGAGCAGGTGGCACCTTGTATGGCAGCCTCCTCTGCCACCAGTGTATGAATGTGAGTGTGAATGAGTGAATGCTGGCTTGCAGGTCGCTAAGACTAGAAAAGTGCTATATAAATGCAGTCCATTTAATGCCTTTGATCCACTGACTTTTCATCGAGCACCACCAACCGTTTAAAATTTCCACTTATGCATCATTTCAGTCAGGCTGTTCTCATACACCGTTCGTAGCTATACCTACGAAAAGTAAAATGCCGCGACAAATGCCGCGTAGGGAGGAGGTCAGGGTGGATGGGTGGGTCAAAAAACGGACTTATGGTACGGCATGTTCTTTGTCTTATTCATTTGTAACGTACGATGAAATGAGTACTGTATATATCTTTGGAGAACCAAGTACATGTATGGATTAATTGAATCAATAAATAAAAAGTAAAAAAATAAATAATAATAATTACAGAGGGTAAAAATATTGTACAAATACAATCATTATCGTACATCTGGCAACACTGTCGCTGTAAAGCTGTGACCACGCCCAACAATGATGTCACAGGGTCCAGAAGTCGACCTGTACTTCACTGCAGCAAGGTGAAAAGCACTGGAGCTCAGTAAAGACGATTTTCTGGGGGTGACAAATTACTCTACTGAGGCATAAATCTAGTATTTTTAATAGAAACAGGTCCTGTGGTCACACCCACAGACAGAATAATGCACAGTCTTCCACTCGTGACAGTGAAACAGCGTTAAAGTCTCGTTAAGTGGTGAAATAGATTTGCAATTTTACACGCCAAACAGTGTGTAGACAAAGCCATCTGCCTTTATGTCCCCAGGCGGACGCCACTCTCTGCCAAACGGCTACGGAGGGAATCTGGGACTCGGATGGCGGCTGTGTATGTTTTTGTGCGTGCGATCACATATAGTATGTGCCCGTATCCACACATGGATGCCGATATGCATTGTGTAAGATCTTATAAACGCAAATGTCTTTTATGATGATGTTTGACAGTCTGTGTTTGTTTGTGTGTGACAGCGAGTGTCTTCATAGCTGGAAAATGCCCCGGGCTCTTTTTCATTTTCACTCTCTATTTTCAGACACACAAAGTGATATTATCCTTTTTGAATACAGCAATGTTCAAACCCCGCCAGCGAATCTTCCATCCTGCTAACACGCCTGCGGTCGATTACTCCACAATACCACAACAGACTTACGTAACATGTTGTGAAACATTTGAAGTTTTTAGAGCCGTTTCAGACGGCACACCAAAGTAGTTAAATATAATCAGGAACAGAGAGGAAATCCTGAATGTTCACAAACACACTAAACTGGAATGGAGAGGTGCTCAAAGCCACCATGACTAATATAAAAATCATACTTAAACCTGCAGTATTCAGAAAGTTTTTTGTTTTCCTTTCAGCATATTGTAATTCAAATGCTTTAAGGCTTCAAGGCTTTAAAAAATCTAGTCCGTGACGGGAGACTTTGCCCAATCACAGGTCATATCAGAGAGAGAGAGAGAGAGCGTTCCTATTGGCTGTTTATTAGACGGAGGCAGCTGTTAATCACTCTTGAATTCTGATCTAACTAGGCAGCGTTGATCAAATATGAATCAATATTCTGTTACTGTAATGCCTATTTCTCACCTCAAATGTTTTCAGAAACATCTTGTAGTGTACTGTTTAGCTGTAAAATGAGAAAGTTTGCTCCGGCTGGTGGGCGGCGCTTGGTATTTCCTCAACTGATCTCAACATGGCTGCCGGGTCACAAACTTGGTTGGTTGTTTTCCTCCGGTCTGTGAAATCTTGCAGATGCCATTAGGAGCATCGGAGGACACCGGAGGACACCGGAGGACACCGGAGGACACAGAGGCACATGTTTTTTTTTCAGATGACCTGTCTCATGTACTACTGTTAGGATATAGTGACCGTTATATAAAAATAGTTTTTTTTTAATCATATTTGCTCCAACGAGCCTACTGCTGCTTTAAAAGCCGAATGCAGAAACTGACATGCTAACACACAATTCACTGAGTCCGAGCATCTCGTGGAATCATTAAGATGTGGTGTTACCCAACTAACCATTTCCTCTTTTGTTCTTTATTTTCTTTCCTTTCTGTCTGTCTGCTCACTACTCATCTTATTTCACACCTCTCATCTTTTCATCGTCTCTGATTCCTCTCTGCCACGTCTCTGTATTTCAAAACCTTTCTTCTATCTTTCCTCTCTTCTATCCCTCTATTCCCTCTCTTCTCTCGCTGTCTCTTTTAGATGTAACGTCCAGGATTACATCTGGCACAAGGGTGCTCGCTGCGAGTCAGTGGTGACCGAGTTCCAGGTGATGTGTCTGGCTGTGGGCACCTCGGCGCTGGTGGTCCTGCTGCTCTTCATGATCATCGTCTGCTTCGCCAAGAAGCTCCACGTGCTCAAGACGGAGAACAAGAAGCTGCGCAAGCGCAGGTGAGGCTCCACCAAGAGTCTGAGATATTCACACTGATATCATTTTAAAATACGTGAAAAAACTTCATCTTCCCTTTTTTTTTATTGGTGGAGTGGCTCATTGGAAGCATGATTCAATCCAGTTTAAACAGAAAATGCATACAAATTTATGGTTATTTAGTCTTATGTTAGGGGCTCATACTCCCTAGATTTATATTCAGTAATGCTAACAAGATCTTAGAGAAAAAGAAAAGATGTAAGATCTTTGTTCCCCACAAAGTAGCACGTTTCTGATGAAGAAATATACAAACCCAAGTGAAACTCCATCCGTCAAGATCTCCTTTTAGTTTGCGCGATGTGTCCCGCAGGCTCAGCGGGTTCATTTGTCTAAGTTTAAAAGATCAATCAAACAAAACTAAAAAGTGAAGTCTTTAGTGCCTTGCTCAAAGGCATTCTGGCGCAGCAGATTTATTATCCGTTACCCGGCAGACACTGAGTCTCGGCTGCGGTACATTAACTCCCATCAATGTTAAAGATTGAAGGAGAAAGCTTTGTTTCTGCAGCTCCTCTGGGCCAAACTGCTGCCCCGGCTTGTGTTAAAGTTTAGAGAATGACAGAGACAGACCGGTCGATAGATAGAGAGAGAGAGAGAGAGAGAGAGAGAGAGCACAGGGGGAAGAATTTTGGTAGAAATAAAATCTAAAGGCTAAGCAGAACAACCAACATCTTTAAATTCAATCAATGTCAGTGGTGTCTAGAAATAAGTCTTAGAGGGTATTTAATTAAGTATAAATCAGCATGTGGCTCATATTTGTGTTGTGTTATGTGTTGATCAGATCAAAATCTCATGTTTAAATTCGAAAAGGGTCGTCGTACCTTAACATCAAAATCAACAAAGGGTAGTATGAGGAGTTTGCTTTGGTGTATTATTGCATAGACAAGAAACATAAATATATAAAATTACAATACAAATATAAAAAAATACTATTTAAAAATTAAGAAATATATACATTGTAACAGTTTAAAAAGAAAGAGCAAGGCAGGAATGTGCAAGAATATAATATAGGGGATGTGCAAAGGTTCACAGAATCATCTTGTATTTGGGCCAATACACCGTTTGTAGCTATACCTAAAGTGATGCACTGTGGTTCGTATATATTCCACGAAATCAATTTGCATGTAATCTGCGTAATCGTGAACCAGGAAGTATAAAGAGCGATAAAGTCGGTATAGGGAGGAGGTCGGGGTGGATTGGTGGGTCTAAAAACACAGGACTTTCACCCAGGAGACTGGTGCTCGTTTCCTGTGTGAAACCAGAAGTCAATGTTGATTTGTCCGAAGTTATTTTAACCCAATCCACGATCTTTTCCTAAACCAGTTTCCTCAGAAGACGGAAGTTTATTTTGAAAAGACTGTATGCATGTAACGAGTGAAAATTGACATGTGTTGCTGGACATTCGTAGGAAAACACAATTTTTTTTCCATAAGATCATACGAACTGTTGTATGAGGATACGTTGAATAGAGTAACTACGTCACACTATGTCCTGCTTTGCTGCTGAACATAAATACGGGCTGTTTTATGTGCTTGAACAAATGACAGAAGCTGTTGTTTTTCTCTGTTCAGGACTATCTCTTAAATTCCCTCAGATCTGCATGAGGCAGTGGCCCCAACTGATAGATAACAAATCAGTATTTGGTAATTGGAAAGACTCATCTTGACGTCTTGAACAAACATGTCTTCATCTTCCTCCTCCTCCTCTTCTTCTTCTTCTTTGGAAGGGATGAGATTTGGAAAGAAAAATATATTTTCTTGTGATGGAGCTCAGACTCACTGAAGATTTGCGTTTCTCTCTAAAGATACCAACTGATAGAATTTCAAGTAGAGCCTGAGGGATACATCAGCAATACTGCAGTGGGAAAATAATCCAGTATTTCAAAAGCAAAAAGCGATAGGTTAGGTCTTTTTTATACTTTTAATAATCTTGTGACCCCTTCAGATTTATCTTGGGTTGGGAATCACTGATCTCAGTTTGGTTATAGAAATCAAGAAAGACGGACTTATTGCACGCTAAACGCCTTCCGCATTATTGTGGCATTTGTATGCCTTTTTGTGTGAACGGGCTGCGTGGACAGCAGCATGTGTACTTTGCAGGAGCAGAGAGGGACGAGGCCTTGGTGTCCTGAGCACAGGAATTATTTTCCACCACGATAACCTCCTCTCACAGCTACAACAATGACTCAAGATTCAAGAATGATTGAGGCAGTAGAGGTCCAGGGCCTGGCTCAAGGACATACAGTATGATAAGGATGGAACCTGATATTTTTCTGCTGAGACATTTTAGTTTGTGTGCACCAGTTTAATTGTCATCACATAGACGAAAAGGCTAAAAAAAGACCTTTGAATTAGATTTATTACTCCTTGTATCTTCTGATCAGTGAAGTTCATCTTATTTTAACATTCAACACATTCATACACAGATACAAGTAGAAGCTGTAAAGGTGACGCTGAAATTTAAATCATCCCACATTTGAGTCAGTGAAAGTGAAGTGGATGAGAGGAAGAGGAGGATGAGGAGGGTCTGTGAGACAGAGGAGGATGGGGATGATGGGCGACAAAGAAAAAGAGATAGAGACTGTATGTGGGAGGGAGAGGGGATAGGATAGATCTGCTGTAAAAGGGAAGTGAACAAGTGAGGAAGACAATGAAGGAATGCAGGAGGAGACGAAGGAGGGAGGGGCGGCATGGAGAGCTGATGGCGAGCAGCCGGCAGAAAACCAGATGACAGAACAGATGAGGGAGGCAGCGGGAAGAGGAAGAGAAGCCGGTGTACACTCTCAGGAAAGGGGGCTCTGTGAAGGACCAGGAAAGGATTCTGGTAGAGATGTTTTTGATTCATTAAGGATATTTATTGTGCAGGATCAAGCTCAGATGCTATTAGCTTTGCTTATTGTGATGTCATTTCTTGGAGTATCTTCAAATGTTTCATATCCCTAAAATCTGTACAACCTACGCTAAAAGGTTGTGTAAGTCAACAAACCAAAATAAAAAATACAAAAATCAGACATTTTTTCATAAAATGTTACTAAATAAACACACATCCAAAAGATTTCTAAAAACAAAATGTTTCTTAACACTCCCTAAGTTATTTGAACAATGCAGACCTTTTAGTTTTTGAGATATGCTAATTTTTTAGTGCAAAGGCGTTTTTGTTACGTTCCGCACGTAATGTAACATAATGATGTCATCATGAGGGTAGAACGTGACGACGCAAAAGACAGAAGCCTTAGCTTTCTTCCGCAAAAAAAAAGAATGCTATTATGTTTATTTTATTTTAGATTGATTCAAACAGGATCATGCAAACATGTTTTTTAAAAGGTATTAGTGCTCTAAATCCTTGTAGCCCGTGTTTAATATGTAGAATATGATGTTAATGATGCTACAAAGAATCGTTAAACAAAGTATGAAATCCTCCAAAATCATTTATTTTCTTTCCATATGCACTTTATAGTCTTGATATTGTAGAGCGGGGCAGCGTGCACAACCAGGCGATCAAATGTGATTAATGGAGGGGAAAAATGGATTCAAGCAGACGTCGAGTTCTTGCCGTTGCTGTGCTATTGAATTATATAGTTCATTAAATACAGCTAATATCAACCCTTTGTCTGTATTTGCAATTGTCCCACTGTTCCTACCACATCTACCGGCATCAAAAGAGGAAGGAAGTAGTAACATAGTAAAGCCGGCCTCTTGCTTGATTTGATTGGCTGCCTGGGCCTGACATTGACGAGCTGAATTGAACTGAAAAGTTGAGAATATTTTAACTTTTAAGCGCTTCTAAAAACTGCTGGAAAAATGTGACGCGCAGCGCAAGATAAGATAAGATAAAATAAGATATAAGGTGAGATTAAAAAAAAAACTCTGGCTTTATAGGAATGCAAAAGTCCTATAATGAACAAAAGTAAACAAACAAGCAAATATCACAAATGAGAGCCAGTATATCAGCAAATTCTTTATACTTGTTTTAAAAAAATCTGACTTTTAGAACTAAAAAATAGACATAAATGATGACATAAGATGGAGATATTTTGCTGTGTAAATGTAGAGGTGGAAACATGAAACTCCAGAAATTAATTTTCTTGATGATTTATATTTTTCAACCCTCATCTTAACAAGAACCTGAATAAATAAATAAATCCTGCTTTTATCGAACTATTCATCACAGCAGGCATTGCATGAAGATCGGCAAAAAGGTTGCAAACTTTCAAATAACAGTCATGTATATGATAGATATTCTAATTTGATCAAAGAGTCAAAAAGGGCTTCATAGGAACCTTAAAGAACCTTCGAAGAACCCTGAAAACCCTGATTTTTGTGTGAAATTTACAGAGAGAGAAAAAGACTCAGAGGGAGGTGGACTGAGTACAAACTGAAGGAGAGAACGAGAGTGACAGACGGATTGAAGGACTGGATTGAATACAAAACGGAGTGGGGGGTGTCTTTGGTTCTGTGTTTTAGTGTTGATCTCCCTAGCAACAGAGCTTGTCGTGGATGAGCAGCAGCCCGGCGATCGAGCGCCGCGGATGCAAATGTGAACCGAAGGACCAACCTTCCACACCAGATCCCACGCTACGGGGACTATTTTTAGCTCGACGGAGAAGGTTATCATGCTAGTCATGGTGAGGAGGAGATTATGGAAGATGAAGATGATTGTGCGGAGGAAAAGTGGTGCAGCCAGTAGCAGCCTTAACACTAGCTAGCAGATATTTAAAAAAGGGGGAGAAGAGGGTGATGTCATTGGTACTCTGGATCCAGCTGAAAGTAGGGCAGTCTGAACAGAAGGGGGGGAGGGAGGGAAAAACAGGGGGAGGCGGGGTTGACCTACATACAGCTGTGCGACCTGAGGGGTGTGTGTGTGTGTAGCATGGAAGAGACAACACAGCCTCATCAAGTGGTCGGCTAAAAGAAATCGAAGAGGAGCGAGGAGGAGGAGGAGGAGCGAGGAGGAAGAGGAGGAGGAGGAGGAGGAGGAGGGTGACAGATAAGAGGAGTAAAAAAGGAGGGCAGGATGAAACGGGAGGAGGGGGCCGTGAAGGAGAAACTGTTGCAGGAGAGGAGAGAAGGAAAGAGAAAGTGAAAGAAAAAGAGAGAGAAAGAGGAATATGAGAGGGAGCGGTTACAGAGAAAAAAAAATCAGCATGACACATTCAGAGGAGAGTGTGTGTGTGTGTGTGTGTGTGTGTGTGTGTGTGTGTGTGTGTGTGTGTGTGTGTGTGCGAGCGAGCACGCACTGCTGACAAGGCTGATGAATACATGAGACTCCCACACTCCCCCATCTGCTGTGGGTAATCGCAGTCGCAGTGTTTCTCTGCCGCAATCGAGATCAGACTCAACATCCTGGTCAAAGATGGAGAGAGAGTGATGAAAAGAAAAGATGGATGACATGGAGACATTTCTGAATCTGTATCATTCCTGACTTCATTATAAAATAAAGACATGTTGGTATCCTCCTTTAGGTAAATGTTCAGTACTCTGGAGCGACACATGGTGTTTTTTTGATCTGACGCCCATATCAATAGGATGACATCTTTTGTATGTGCCTTTAAAAATTGCTCCAAATCACTACTGAGATAACAAAAACGTTTCTTTTTAATGGTGACAATGCTGTGGTTCAGGTTTGGTTAGGTTTAGGGAAAGATCATGGTTTGGGTTCAAATTGGGGCTGTCAATCGATTACCTCGCCGTCAGACAGCCCATTCCGATGGGGAACTGAAGCTGATACAGTATATCGCTCTCTTCAAAGCCACCAGACTACATTCACAAAAACAGTAATTTTACCTCGTAGAACACGGGAGTATACATACAACCCCACTTCAGATAATTATTATTATTCATTATTGATTAGCTTTGATTAGCTTACTTACGTCACTGCTTTTCGCAACGGCTGAGTGTGCGTTTCCATTTAAAAAAAAAAAATGAAACAGAATGCAGATGGACCCGCCCTTTAAAGTAGGATGTTTTGCTGTCATTGTGTACAAAGTGTACTTCTGTAGTGGCTTATGAAAGTTACAGAAAGAGTTGCAAGGCTCCCGCAAAGCAGTATTTGCTGTCTGGGGCCAGATGCATGAAACTCAGAAATGTGCACACATTCTTTTCTTCAAATTGATATAAAGCTGTGTGTATGCATGGTCCTCTGCGACAACTATGTCATCTTCCATCTCAACAATTGCAAGGTAAACAATAGAAATGCAGCACTACAAAGTAATCTACCAGACGTGTGCTTGTAGGTATTTAATTGGCTAAGGCGGCACCTTGACAGATGATGTTGTTGCGTTGTAGGAAAAGATGAGTCTGGTTCAAGTTTTTTTGCCTGCGTTGTTTTACCGCAGCTCACTGTGTTGGTAGCCACACTGCGTGGGACTTTTTCTTGGTAGCTTGTATCGGTCGAGGCAGATGGCCTCCCACTTAGAGCCCGGTTCTGTTTGAGGTTTCCTCCTAGAGGGAAGTTTTTCCCGCCGTCGCCCAAATGCTTGCTCATGGAGGAATGTTGGATCTCTGTAAATTAAAGAGTACAGTCTAGACCTACTCTATGAAATGTGCCATTAGATAACTTCTGTCGTGATTTGACGCTATAGAGATAAAATTGACTTGACTTGTATCCACAGAAATAAAGCAGAGTGAGAGGTCCACAGCTGGTTTCTGGTGCTAGACATTGAGATTACAAGTGATGATAGGAGAACATTATCTCTGTCTGTCTCTCTCTCATCATAACTTCGTCTTTGATTGTCCTGTCACAGCGTTCATGAAATATAAATACGGAAGCTCGCATGAGGATCAGAGAGTCGGGTGCTTTTTGGCAGGAAGTAGATCACAGCCTCTTTAACTATGGATATGACGGGGGAGTGAAGAGATGAGAAGGAAAAACACAGCGAGAGTAAAGGTTTGGGTGCGGGGCAAATGACAAGTCGTTTCATATATGAGAAAGAAGATTTGTGCGAGAGAGAGCAGACAAAACTGTGACACTCTTGTCAAAGTTAGCATTTCATTTGGTCCCCGAGACAAACACCTCTTCACTTTGACAAGTCGGAGTCGAAGGAGAAGAATAAAGAGGATGAAATTCAAAGAGTTCAGTCAAAAGGGAACTCCCAAAGTTTACCGCTTCCCCGACAAGATGAAAGGGAAGTCTGTGTTTATCTGCGTCGAGTAATATCTCATGTGATTATTATGCTTTTATTTTATGTATTTGTAAGGGACTGTGAGCAATATGAAACAGATAATGTGCTATTTGATGTATCATTCCAGAGTTATATTAAAGTCAACTTAAAGAAATTGTTCGCCATTTTTGGGGAAATCCGCTTATTTGCTTATATGCAAAACTAAACCACAGGACAGAAAATATTAAATTATGCACAGCATCACTTATCACACTGTATCAACAAGATGTTTATATTAAGTTAAAGACAAGGGAAGGTGTGCACTATAACAACTAATTCAGTGCAGAGTCAGTGCAGAGTCGGTTCGTTTTTTTTAGCCAAAGATTTATTTTTGTGTTATATTTTTGTGTTGTGTGTTTTCATCTGGTAGAGCGTTCCATTAACTGAAAATGCTAAAAAGCGGTGGATATTTAATTTGTGCAAATGCCAAAATGGGCATGTTATTCACTTCTTGGGCCAGAAAATTATTGCTGAATGCTTTCAGCAGGTTCATGCAATGTTTCAGTGTTTATTTCCAAAACTATTTTAGGTGAACTAATCTGTAATCTGTAGTCCCTAGACACATTAGTTACATAGTCTACCTGGAAACTACCAGACCTGACATCATATCAGGTCTGGTAGATTATGTGCATATATCATTAGAGAGGAGTGTATGTCTTTGTAGACAATTAGAATCAAAACCTGTGTGTTGTTTAAAGCAGAAACAGTCTGTTTTTGTCTCCCTGGTGCCTCCCTGTTAGATACTGGGTCAAATGTGAGTCAAAGTTTAGCCTCTGTGACGACTCGAGGGAGAACCAGGTAAATCTGATGAACAAAAATGAAACATGTTATTCTCAGTTTGTTGCATCACAGACAAAATGTTTTTTGTTTTTTTTCTTCTGTTTGCCGATTGACAAACAGAAGACACTTAAACTTTCTGTCTAACTAATGCTGCTTTCTTGCTTTTTTTCCTCCCCACTCCTTTTTTTTCTTTCTGTCTGTCTTTCCTTCAACAATGTAATCTTTGTCCTAAATATTTCCTTTTTCTTGCCCCGTTTGTTCCATTTTGTTTCGCTGTCTCTCCATTTGTCTGTTTTCATCTTTGCTCGACTGACTTTTTTCTCCTGCTCTCACCTTCTGGATCACCTCCTGTAAATGACACCTTGTCCACCCATCTCGTCCTCCTTCTTCCTTTTCCTCCTCTTGGATCCTTTTCAAATCCTCTAATTGTTGTGTACTCTTATTATCTTTCCAAAACTATTTTTCATTATCTGGACTCTCTGTACCCTCCTCCTTTTTTTTCCCCTTGGCTTGTCTCTCTTCTCATGCAATCCTCTGTTTTCCATCTTCCTTGCCTCGTTCTCCTAAATGTCCTTTATTTTTCTCTTACTTTACATTTCCATCTCCCACCTCCTTGCTTCTCTCTAAATTTCCAAACAAAACTGATCTTAATTTCTCCACATCTTCTCTCCTCCTTTTTCCCGTCATCTTTACCCTCCTCTCATCACCTTTTCCTTCACCTCTCAATATCATCCCAATCTTTTCCTCCTTCTCTTCACCTCCTCACAATCTCTTTATTTCGTTCCTCTCTGTTACTTATTCTCCAACCATTTCCCTCAATCTCTGTCCTCTTTACTTCCTCCTCATACCATATTTATTTTGCTCCACCTTTCACCCATCTTCCTCTCCACCCCTTCCCCCCCTCCATCCTCCGACACCCAGCAGTAAGTACCGGCCTTCATCGGAGCAGCACAATGATAATTTCTCGCTGTCCACCATCGCTGAGGGCTCCCACCCAAATGTAAGGAAACTGTGCGACACCCCTCCTAACGTCCCTCATGCCCGTGCATTGGCTTACTATGATAACATTATCTGTCAGGTAACGTGGTTCTCGCCTCTCTCTCTCACCCCTTTTTCTGCATCTCCCCCGCAAATCCTGCCCGGGCCCCCTGACTCCCCTCCTAATGCATGGGCATGAGTATTCTCAGATACTCCGAGGTGTGCAACGCTAAGGAGGGGGGTGGGCGGGGGTCGACGTGCGAGGAAGGACAGTGGGAGTTTTCTCAAGGGGGCGAATATGAATCCAAAGGGTTGAGAAAGAAAAACTATATTATGCACATAGAGGCATACACATTCTAGACATGACTGTCATGCATTTTGATTGTGGTTTTATACCGTTTCATAAACCTTCTTCAGAACACTTCCACAGAACGTTTTCAATCTATAGCCTAGATCTTTATATATTTTCAGGGTAGTAGTTTAGCCAATTTACCACAAATCACTACTAGAATATATACAGTATACATATAGACCCTTTTACAGCCGATGTCATGATTACGTCACAGTGTTAGCTGGAGGCAAAACAAAGGAAAGACTGGAGGCAAACACGAATCACCTCAGAGTAGTGGGCTAAAGTTATACATCAAAACCGTCATCTTACTGTGTTGTTGGCTGCCAGAATTTATATCACACATACAAGTACATATAAATGAACAAACTAATCCACGGTCGCGAGTATACACAACGAGGCTGTAAAGGCGGACAAGTTGGCGTGATGACGTTTAGTAGTTTAATTTAGCCACTTGTTAGCAACCGCCTTTTTTAAGACACATAAAGGTTTTTCAAAATTCACGAGTGGGATATTTATTGGTGTATTTTATGTCGTAGAACAAAATGTTAAAATCTCTTTAGCTTGTGTTAACCACAGACCTTATTTCAGGCATCTAACTAAAAACACATTCAAAAAACACATTGACTTCCAGACGAGGGAACTGGAAGTGCTAAATTGCTAACTCATATCCGGGTTTTTAGCACTCTATATATACATAGGCCTATATAAAATGCCACAAGTGCAAGCAGTGTCTGAGCCCCTGCAGCATGTTACCATGGCAACACGATTGCTGTCAAGTCTTATTGATTTAGTTCCCCTGGTTTATTGCGTATTGATCCTATTATAAAGGTGACGGCAACACACACACACACATAAGAGATAACAAAAAGTAAAGAGAGTTCAGTTAGAGGTGATAATGTCTGTAAAAAATCAAGTCTTAAGCCTTAACTTATTATTTTAGGCATGTTACACAACACCCCAGCAATTAATTTGGACTGAACGACGTCCAAGAAACGCTTAATTGCATACTGACAAAGAGAAGATGCAGCATGAATCAGCTCAGGGCACAAACACAGCCGAGGTTAGAGGTTAAATTCCCCCTGAAACCATGCAGACTGAACATCTATGGACAGTCCCCACAGTGCAGCTATAACAAACCGGCCTGGCTTTAACTTGCCCCCTTTAAGAGGGAACTCCCACAATCCTTCGCTGCGACCCCTCCCCACCCCGTCTCTTTCTAACCTGCTCTTTCTCTGATCACCTCTTGCATCAGTGTGTCATGGCATTCCTGCTCTGTCGCTAACATGCGCCACCCGGTGGCCATGTCAGCCACTGCAGCTCTGCTTTGCTATCTGTTTACAAAATCTGTAATAACAAAATGTCTGCTTTACTTGTTTATCCTGAAAGTGGGTGGGTGGGGTTGGGGGTGGGTGGGACTGTTATGATTGGTTAAAAAATGGTTTAATCTCTTTTTTGGGGGGGGGAGGCAGGGGAAGGATTGGTGTCACAAACAGGTAAGCTAAAGGTGTGGGACATTTTGTGAGAAATGGTCGGGGTTATCAGGATAAACATCTGAGATGCAACGCCCCGCGGCTGCCTGCAGGTGGCAGCAGAGAGCCGAAAGGTGCCTCGCTAACTGATGCATGGGTAGCTAGTGGCGGCTATGCCATCGTTGTAGCAGCATGGGTAGTTCTAGTGCTACAACTGAGGTAGTTTTGTTTTGTTTTCACTTGAGTCTTTTTAAGATGTGGTACCACCCTCTAACAACTCCATCAGTAGTTTTGTTCCATTGTAAACCTACAGCAACTAGTCGTTTCTCTATAACTCTCATTTCTTTCATGCTATAGCTCAACAGTTTTAGACAAGTGTCTCAGCCACTCATTTTAACCACAAACCAAATACCATTTTCACTACCTTGACAGACAAGAAATCCCAAAAGAGTGATAAAAAAACCATTCATCATCATGTCCTTAACAATATCTCTAAAATGTCAACTTCCTAACTCAACACCACCTACATATCACAATCCCCCAAATCCCCTCTCCTCCACTGGATTGAATAGTATATGGAAATACTTTAAATGGTTTGTTTTTAGCACATTTAAAGGTACCCTGGTGAAGTTTTGCACGGGGAATGCACATGCAGGCGTCGAGCATTTGTGCAAGTCAATAGAGAGGTGAAGTCCCTCCCCTTCCAGTGGACCCCATGGGACCTTATTTTGGAAAAAAATATGAGCGGTAGTCAACGGTGAGAGACACATATTTTTTTGATCCCGTTAGAATTGCGCCACAAATCACACATGATGTTTGTACATTTAAAAGATAATTTTTCAAGTCAAGAAAGTCACAGTCTCGTACAATATACGTCACCAACAATAGCTGTTCCACGCACAAATGAAACGTTATCTTACCTGATGTGTTTTATCCAGCAACTCCTGGTCTTTTTATCAGCCGGGAAGCGAAGGAACGAGCGAGACCTGTTGCTGGTGTGAGTACATCCCGGTACGAAACACACAGGCATCGTAGCTTCAGCGAGAGAGACGTCACTATACGTGACTTTAGGATGTGTCGTCTTTCTAATTACGTATTTTCACAGTCTGACACTTCAACAGTTTTACAACAAACTGCGACCTTCTTGACTTGCAAAATTATCTTTTAAATTGACAAACGTGTTTAATTCATGGTGCAATTCAAATGGGATGAAGAAGATTAATTATATGCACATCCCGTATAGGTGCGAGACTATCAGAACAGCGTCAGTAAAGAAAAAGGTAACGCCTGCACACTACGACAAACGGTATCAAAAAAATATTTATCTCTCCCTGTTGACTGCCATTCATATTTTTTCCAAAAATAAGGTCCCATGATGGTCCACCAGAAGGGGCGGGAGTTCGCCTCTCTATACATATCTACGCTACCAAGCCACTGATTGACATTCGGTGGCAGTAACGCACCAAGAAATGTAGCAATGTGCCAGAAAAGGCAGGGAAGAACTGCAAGCCAACAAACAATGCAGTTTTCAAAAAAGAATCATTACCAATCAGCTTTGTAAATGTTAAATGAGGAAGAAAATGCACTCAGCGTGTTTGTTAGGCATCAGGGATACTCTGTTTGTTTGGTGAGAAACAGTGAATGTGAACTTTGTTTACATGGAAACTGCACAGGGTACCTTTAAGTAACAAATAGGGTTGGGTTCTGTTACGTGGTTCTATTTGGATCTGGTTTCAGGTTGGCAAAATCTCCAAATTTGCTAAACTCTGAGGCTAAAATAATCTGTTAACAAATCTGTTGTCTTGCGAAAAGAAATATACAGAACATTTGCGTAGCTGTATTCTCATTTTTAGTTGACACTGCCTTCACCGGTTACATATTAGCAGTAACCGATTAACATTAATTCCATAAGTTACTTTTTAAAATATCAAAATTAAGTTTGGCTACTTTATTTGCCGGTGTCTGTATTCTGTTTAAGATTGTTTGCAAAAAAAAAAGAAAGAAGCATCACTCTGTTGCACCACTCTGCGATCACTAGCGGACTGTGTGTTTTTGCAAGGGTCCATATGAGGCACACTCTGCCCCTGTGTCCATCCATTTAACCTAAAACAAACAGAACAGATTTCCAACTACTATTCAACCCAGGTTTATTCTCTAACACATGTTCCGACCGCATACAAAACTCACTTAGACATACATAGTAGGCTTCCCCAAACCAAAAGTCATACCAACTCAACAATTTCCCCTCAAAACACACCCACTAATAAATCAAATAACCTCAATTCCCTTCCACACTAATAGCCCAGTGTCTGTGTCACGACGGTGGAGAACCTCACCAGAAATATCCAAACCTGTATTTACTGTGCTAATACAGAATAACAGCACCAGAGAGTCTGTGTTTGAGCACAGTCGGTGTCTACCTCAGAGATACTGTAGCCAGCTGGGAATATCAGCTGACGTCTGAGAGGAAGTCTCTCCTACTGTCGGTCTCTGTCTCCAACACTCGATCTCTCTCTGTCTATTTTATCTGTCTGCTTCTATCTCTTCCTGTCTGCCTCCTCTAATCTCTCTGTATCGTCTCCCACTCGTCCTCTCTCTTTCTGTCCTCTTTCGATCAGTCCTCCCTCTCTCTCTCTGTCCGTCTCTGCCTGTCTTTCTCTGAGGATGCCTTGTATGGTTTTGAGGAGTATAACCCTTTGCCCCATCCCCCTCCCCTCAGAAAACCATGAGCAGATACACCTGGGAGTGTAAGACCAAAGAGGAGTCCGACTGTGAGGTAAGACCAAATCCCAAATGTCAGATAGTCCCGACCCCCTCTCTCACCTTCCCAAACAGCTCTCTCATTGTTACTGTGGCCCTGTCAATCACCCTCTCTCAACTCTCAGTGGATCAATCGTACCCCCCTCCCACCAAAACAAATAAAAACTAAAAGTATATCATCATTCAGGAAAACATGACAAGAGACAGATCCACACACACAAAATGTCACCTTTTAGAACTGAATAGACTTATAACGTAACTCATTACTTGACTAAACGTATGAAATCAGGTTTACCAACACTTTCTGGCAGACATTTAGTAAATATATAAAAGAGAGTACAGTATATGAGCTCCAGTTGATGTTCATATTGGAAGCAAACAAGTGCAGAAAAATTATTAATTTATGCTTAAAAAACAAATGTGTAAAATGAACCTGTACTTGATCTAGTTTGTGTTTGCAATGAAACCTGTCACCCAAAAGGACACAGAGTTAAGGCCTGTACACACTGGGGCATTCTTCTGCGTGTGGTTATAGCCCTGTTTCCACCGCAGAAACTTTCCCCCGGAACTAGGAACCTTTTAAGGAACTCATTGCATTTCGACTAATTTGCCTAATCTTCACAGGTCTTTAGACCGCGGTGGAAATTCAGACAACAATGGGCTGAAGGAACTTTCTTAGTTCCTTGAAAAGTAGTCCCAGGGACTAATATTACCAGGAACTTCTTGGTGGAAACAGGACTTAATTTAAGCATCAATATAATTTTTTTTGAAGTGTTATTTTACACAGAACGCGAATATTACTACGCAGCGAAAAAACGACAACATTTTTTTGTAACAAGGTTGATTTTTCTGAGCTTTCGTACGGCGAATAAAGGCATTAACCAATCACGTTGTGCAGAACTTGCACGTTCAAAATATACACTATACAACAACACGGAGGCTCCCTAGTCCAAACCAAGACGGCAAACTTTATTCCTCCTTTGAACCTTGACAAAAGCAGCGCTGACCAGATCCACTCCTACCATTCATTCACAATAAAAGCCCTACACATATACACTGTGTAACTGTTTACCAGAGGCAAATTCACTCAGAGCATTTTGCTAAAAAGGAAACTCAAAATAGCTTATAGTAGTTTAGGCTACATAATAATTTAGCTCAGACAGACTGCCAGACGCTGCGCTGGGTCAATAGGATCCCGGTAGTTGGTCGTCTGTCTGCGTGAATCTATTCAAACCTTTTATTGAACAAGTGTTACAACTGTCGCAAATTTGCATCGCTGCCGATATGAAAAGCTTTGATTTGAAATATTCGCAGGCGTTGTTTATTTGTCACTCCCCCGGTGTGTAAAGGCCTTTACATGCAAGCCGAGATAAGACCATGAAAATTGTGTGATGAAAATCGGCCTTTAACACACATTAAAGATGCAGAGCATGAGGTAAAATACAAACCCAATCACAAACAGACATAAAAAAAACTGCATTGGCGGGAAACCTTGTTGACCTTGTGAGGACCTTGTTACACGTCCAGACAGAGGGCGCACCACCTCCACCACACACACACGCACACTCACACACTCACACACTCACAAAATGCTGCATTTACAGAGAAATTGAACCATCCAAACACAGAAAGATGACCATGTAAAAAAAAACACGTGCACACAGACATTTCGCACACAGCCAAGACACACATACACACTCACTGAACAATAACACAAAAAGCACTTATGTTCCCCTGCAGTAATAGAGCGCTTTGTGTTTCATTCACTGCGGTAGATTGAACCCTCTTGTCCTCAATCTTCCCTCCACAGTAATTCAGCAGAGTCCGGCCACACGGTTTCCTCTGCAGCAAACGCTGAAATGGAATTGTTTCTTGTCAATACTAAATAAATTCAACACAGAAAATGAATTGACCGGGTAGAGCTGGCCGCAATTTCTACCACAATTTAATTTCCATCGACTGAATCTGCTCTCAGACTGACTGATCAACACTGAATTGACCCTTCTGTCCAAAAACTACAGGCATGTAGTAGAATTGTATATTTTAAAACTAAGTAAATTGTCCTTTTAATTTGAATATGATCATATGATCCTTTATGCAGTGGGAACAGAAAATACTAGAGCGACCAAGTTCTATTTTTTCTCGCCATCTATGTTTCTTATTACTGTGCTTTGCCTGCACAGCAGAGATCACAGTGTGGGCTGTAATATGTTTATATTACCGCCATATCTTTTGACTTTGAAACTTGACTTTTTCTGTAGGTTTTGTCTGCAGGCAGTTAACGCGAGCAGCACTTTTGTTGTTGCTGCTTCCAAGCAAACTACTGTTACTGCAACACATTTTCACTCCCAACTCGTCAAATACCGCCGCTTGGTCAGTGCCCCCCGGCATCAGAGACGGACACAAGGGGGACCCCAGGGACGGCGTCTCAAGATACGCTCGCTACATAGTGTCCTTTCAAAATAAACTGCCGTTTCCACAGGAAACAACCACATAGTTAGAATTAGGAAACAGTCGTGGTTGATGCAAAGAGTAAAGAAGAAAAGAGAAAAACTCCAGCCACTGTCGCCATTTTGGACTGAAAACTCTTATTATATTTAGAATATTTTATTGTTCAACACAGGCCATTTCGGTAGAATATGACTATGGAATAGAAATAATTTAGTTTTTCTTTTGTACGGCACTTTTTAGGCAGACTTTTTACTGGCATCCGTTAGTCGCTTTCAATCCAAAATGACGGAAGCATAGCTTTGCGGATGGGCGCTGAGGTTGCAGTGAACAATAGACTTTCACTTCATGGCAATATACGTTCTTTGGTTGACGTTAACTTCACTGAGTAACGACTGACATGACAAAATAAGTCAACGTTACTTTTAGTTTCACAGGGGACACGAACACCGGTCTACTAGTTGAAAGTCAACTTATGACCAGTCCTCCTTGTCTCCTTATTCCTCGGCACTCCATACAAACACAGACATGCACACAAACCTGACACTCTTGAATGCAAACACAAATGTAGACACACGCTGTATATACTCAGAGAAAAGAGACAGTCAGTAAACACAAACAAATCACAAATAAGTATGTAAACACACACACGGAGAGAGGAGCACGTACAGGCTAATATTAACTCTCACAAACACACACACACACACCAATAAAAATATTTTAATCTGAAGTTTATGAGCCCAATCGTAACAAACACACAAGAAGTACTGACTCGCAAACAATGTAAATTCAAAACATATTTAATCAGCTGCAGCGAGAGCTGAAGAAAAATACTGACAGACACAAACAAAAACACCTGCCTGCACTTTGAATCCAGCCAGAGACACTCACCACTGTTTTTGCCCTCACAATCATTTAAGAGAGACTTTAATCACATAAAATCTACAAATAAGTGTGTTAACATGTCGGAAAGGTATTTTCCCATCTGGTATAAATTCCAAAAGCTTCTGTTGTGTCTCTGGACAGAACAGCACCTCCTTTCAGCAGAGATGATAATTCTACCAGTATCTTTGAATTAACATGAAATTAATTTTTTGCTGATGCTGTAGCACCTTAAAGGAATACTTCTCCCCTAAAATGACCATTTGTATATCCAACCCGATCTCACAGGAAGGCGTATAAATAGCACGACTTTACAAGGTCATGTCATGACGACGCATTTTAGCCTCTTTGCGTGTCATTTGTACGCCACAAACATAACTTACATAATAAAAAACTTGTGTGTTTGTTGGACCCATCCACCTCCCCTTCCGCCCGCCATAAGCGGTCTTTCTCACTTTTTATTCTACGTCACAAGCTCTGAGCGTAGCATATTTACACAGATGCATTTACATTGCAGTCAGTACAGGAGTACGTGCTGTACAAATGACACGCCAAAAGCAAGAACGGCGTTCTTATCGCACGTTTTTGCCTTGCGCAATATCGTGTCATTAATAATCCTTTTCGTGCGACCAGGCTGCAATTACTCCCCGCATGTTATGTTGAACCTGCCTCCACGGTGAAAGGAGAATTAAAAAACGGAGAAAAGTCTTGATGAATTGAAGTAAATGGAGGGCGCATTTAACAACAAGCAAAACTGTATTGAAACATCCGTTTACAAACTCTCGCACATCTCGTGCGGTATAGACAAATCTGTCGACTTTTTTCACCATGTTAGGATAACGTTAGGCAGCTGAGAACTGCTCAGGTTCTTCCTGAACTCCTACATCGTTGTCAAAAGTAACGTTACATAGAAAGTAAAGGTAGAAGTAGAAAATTGTACAAGTCTTAGGACAGCTTGCATTCTAACACGTGCGTATTGTAGGGAGACGCCACCGCAGTAATGCTGACTTGCTTACTTCCGGTGGATTCGTCTATAATCCAAGTCTCATTTATCCAGTCGTATGCTCACTGCTTCCCAAACACATGCATCTTCATCAAGACTTTTCTCTGTTTTTGTATTCTCCGTTCACCGTGGAGGCATGCGAGAAAAACAAAGTTTTCTTTAAGAATTCAAGGTAACACAGGGGGAGTAATTTGTGGGTGATGTATTCCTTTAACGCAAACATATAATCCACTCTCACCAGCCCACTAAAAGGACATCAGGAACTGTCCATGTGCCTCCATCATCATCATCATCAGAACCCTGTTTATCTCTGTTCCTACTCCCCCCAAAATGACACCCGCTCTAAAGTCCCGTGACTCTGTGCCTCCCACCCACTGCCCGCCCGCCTCCCCCCCTCCACCCATGCACAACAATGAAATCCAACAAACGAAAAACATTTTCCAGTTTCACGCTGACGGGAGGACAGAGGGCCCCTATCCCGTAACCATGGAAGTGACGTATCCACACGTCCTGCCTGAAGTTACTATCTAGGCCAGCAGCCAGCGGGTAAATGCTCTCACTGCTCTTCCTTTCTAAAAGTGCCATTGAATTCAAACATTCAATTAGGGTGTGTTTAGTTAATGGCACAGGCCTCAGGGTCTGGGATTTGATGTGTGTTTGTGTGTGAATCTGCCAACCTGTGTGTCTGAATGAAAGTGTCCATCCCATCAGCTTGTGTGTGTGTGTGTGTGTGACGAAGAGGCGCAGTCGGGCGCCCCCAGGATGCCTCGGCACAGCAGGGTCGATGATGCCATGCAATATTAATGGGGATAAGAGGCTGGAAAAACAGAGCTAAAATGGACTCCGCAAATCAATGTGTTCCCTCTGACCTTAATTAAATTCAGATTAATTGAATTGAACTCTCTTAAAAAAACACGCCGTTTTTTCCCCCCCAGTGACTGCTTGGGTATGTATGACGGTGGTACCCACAGATAATCAGCCAGGGTGGAGGGTTTATTTGTCTCTTTGTTTTTTGTTTTGGGACAATAAATGCGAGGAGGAGGTGAAGCAGGAGGAGACGGGGCGTTCTGCATGAGCGATCATTGCTGCACACGGGGGCATATTGTAAGGGTCTTGCATGTGGATGTGCATGTGCTTCCTGGGTTGCTTGAAAGGAGGGGGGGGGGATTTGTCGCTCATGCAGCTCACCTCACTGTCTCCTCAACCAAACATGACATGCCAGTCGAGCATGATGATTATCAAAACCAATGAAACAGCTGCTACTGAGACTGGTTTTGCTTGGAGCAACAATACAATGATTTTGTTGAATATTTGATGGTATTTTTGCTGCATTCCGGCAGTCTCTAAAGGATCATACCAGTGTTTTTAGCCCTTTTACTACAAATCAAATAAACTACATTATCAAACAATACTGCTGTTTTAGAAAGTTGGATTTTCTACTATTCCAGGTGTCCACTGGTTTCTGTTCTTTGCTGTACAATTTGAAAATCTATTAGCAGACTCTTGAAACTTGCTTGAGTTGTGTAACCCATCAGAGCAACATCAAGTCTGCATTCATTTTCGTTACAATTGTGACGACCCTTTCCGAGCAGGCCTCTCCGGCCAGGAGCCTGCAGGGCGGAGTCGAGTCATCAGGGAGATTCAGTTCACCTGCTCTGGCTGCGAGACTATATATAAGCTGGTGACAGTCAGTCAGTCTCTCTATCTCCCCTGGCTTCCACCCTGCTTGGTTTTGTTACATTTAGTTTGTCATTACATTTTGGTTATGTAAAATAAACTCCTTTTTAGTTACAACTCATATGTGGTCTTCCCTCCTGTGTCCAGCCTTGACCCGGGTTGTGACACACTATTAATCATCATCTATTTGAATTGTGTACATAGACACGAATTTCCCTTTTTTTTCGTGACGCTCAGCACAACTTTCAACAACTTATTTTTCGTGCATTTTCCTACGAATGTCAAGCAACACGTGACACACGTGTCAATTTCCGCTCCAGTCTTTTCAAAATAAAACTACTTAGTTAGGTTTAGGAAAAGATTGTGGCTTTGGGAAAGTTACTTGACAAATAAATCAATGTTGACTTTTGGTTTCACGCGGGACACGAACACCGGTCTCCTGGTCGAAAGTAAGGTGTTTTTTGACCCACTCATCTACCCGACCTCCTCCCTATGCGATGTTCGCCGCTCTTTATACTACCCTGTTCACAATTACGTTGATTAGATACAAATTGATTTTGTGCACACCATCACGAAAAAAAATTGAAATTCGTGTCTATGTACACAAATCAATACATAAAATTTCGTGACTAATTCCACAAACTGCTGTGCATCTGGGCTGCTTTTTCACAGCAGCCATTTTGATTTGTCATAGTAGAAAAAGTACAGGTGTTACTAATAACATTAACAATCGCTCTGCTCTAGTAAAGTGTCCCATGACAGTGGTCCAACACAATACCAGGACCCTGAAACTGTAGCAGCTAAATGGAATTCAGCCATCATTCATTTTAGTAGTAACACCTGTGTTTTTCTTACTGTGCAGGCTGGTGTCATACATCGTAGCTATACCTACGAAAAGTAATGCACTGTAATTCGTGTATATACACAAAATCAATTTGTGTGTAATTCACGTAATCGTGAACCAGGAAATATAAAGAGTGGTGAATGCCGTTTAGGGAGGAGGTCGGGGTGGATGGGTGAGTCAAAAAATACCGGACTTTCAACCAGGAGACCGGTGTTGGTGTCCCCTCTGAAACCAGAAGTCAATATTGATTTGTCACGTAAATTCCGTACTTAAGTAACGCCACTTCTGGAGTTATTTTAAGCCAAACCACGATCTTTTCTTAAACCTAACTTTACTATATACAATATTAATCTTGCCATAACCTAAGGAAGTTGTTTCCTTTGAAAACAGAAGTTTATTTTGAAAAGACTATATGCATGTAATGAGCAGAAATTGACACGTGTGTCTGGACATTCATAGAAAAAAGAACGAAAAAGTAAGATAAGTATGATCGTTCGTATGATAAGTAATATCATACGAACTGTTGTATGAGGATACGTTGTACTGTGACATGTCAAAATGTCTGCTGTGAAAAAGGCCTTTATCTTTAATGGATTACAAAATGCAAGCAAGTTTCAAGAGTCTGCTTATTAATCTTCACACTGTATGGAAATTAATGGAAACCAATAGCTACCTGGAATAACAGGAATAATAGATCCACAAATCTAAAACTGTAAAGCGAGTGTTCTGAAAAGGTATTTGTAGTTAAAGGTAAAGTATTTGTAGTTAAGGAGCTAAAACTTGCGAACACACTGGTATGGTTCTTTAAAGCATGGAGGTGGAACATTGCAGTGCATGAAATAAAAAGACAAATCCAAAGCTCTGGGATTCTTCAAAAGCATATTGAGCCTGAGTTCATCATTGTTTTCTTCAACCATATCAGAACTTCAATGTTGTACGATTCTGCAAAACACTAGATTACGTTCACTGACAACAATTTTTATGTCTTCTGTTAACGTACGTAAAGTTCTGGCTTTCTACAATATCTGCACAAGGTTTGGAAAAGAACATGGTTATGGTAATTAAACAATGTTTACAGTATGGTTAGGGTTAGGCAACTAAAACGTTAATGTTAGAGAAACATTGTGGAAACAGTTAATAAAATGATAAATGTTAATTGCAGGGCTGTGACGAGATGTGAACTTTGGTCTTCTGCATGAAAACCAGACCTGTTACCTTCTGCCTCGCTCCATAGAAGACAGACTACTTCCTGAATTAGTGCTGAATGTTGGCGTTAGACGTAAATTGTGCAACACATTCTCATTTCCAACTCGTCAGATACCACCACTTGGTCAGTGCCCCTCGGCATCAGGAACCGACTCACGGGGTACCCCTCTTGTGTTACTTTTGGATGGACCAGGGATGGCGTGTCAGTATACGCTTGTTACATGCATAGAGTCCTTTCAAAATAAACTTCTGTTTTCACAGGAAGTTAGGTTTAGACAACACAACCACTTAGTTAGGAGTAGGAAATGGGAAGGAAACTCATGTGACTAGCGACTCACGTGACTCATGGGGTGACGATACCGACGAGTCACGTGACTAAAGACTGACATGACAAAATAAGTCAACGTTACTTTTAGTTTCACACGGGACACGAACACCGGTCTCCTGGTTGAAAATCCTGAGCAGACTCTCACGTTATTAATACTACGTCACTTGCTCCGACCGTCGAATAGCGCCGTGGGTGGGTTTACATTGGGGTTAGTTGAAAGCCCAGTTCGTCACATACAGACGCTAAAGTGTTCCTCTGTGCGTTGGTTTCCGATGTCAAGGGGAGCTGCCCAATTGGCTGTATTTGACGAACTGAGAGTGAGAATGGGCTGAATTGTGAGGTGCAGAATCGTCCAATATGGACATAATTCCTTATAAAGGGATAAAGGGCTGATTTTCTTTGCCTTTAACAAAGATGAACGTGGTCTTTGAGGGAATCCAGTGCTGATGGTTTGGTCAGAATTTGCTGCAGAGTTCTTAAAAAGAATTCCAAAGTAAAGTTTTCCACCAATTGGCGGGGTCAAAGTTGCACCTGAACATGATAACTGTGGTTCTAACTGTCCTTTCTGCCCCGCCCCTCCCTGGGTAGGATGATCCTAATTCCCAGAACAAGCTGGAGGACCCGGTGAAGGCCCCGCCCAAGGAGGACGACTCCCTCAACATCCACAACTCTCTGACCCCCAAACACGAGAACCACAAGGTCCTGGGCGAGGAGAACTCCTCGGAGGTAAACTCACTGCAGAACAACATGATGTGAAAACAAAACAAAAACAAAACCACCCCAGCAACCTGACAACACGAAAACGACGAAAACGACAAGGTGCGCCGGCAACGGGAGCCCCCCAAATCCCTCCCTGCTCTCAGCCCGTCCGCTGCCGAGTGCGCCTAACCGGTCTACCAACCAACCAACCAGCCTGCCAACGTACCAGCGAACCTACCCAGTCTGCGACCGTCTCCAACACGGCAACACTGCCACCAAGCGGCCCGGGCCGCTGCAAAAAACGTACACCACCACCGCCGCCGCCACTGCCCCTGCTGAGAGTAAACCCCCTCCCACCGACCTCACCCTGCCGCCGCCTTGCAACCCCCTCCTACATCCACTCACGCCCCTGTTTCGCAGCCCCGCCCCCCTTGTTGCTTTCACACTACTCTCCTTTATCTCTCTTATCTTGCACACATGCACACACACACACACACACACACACACACACACACATACGAAGCACACACACACACACACAGTGAAAAGATGAAGACATAAACATGCTTATATGTATACACACACACACACCTTCCCCTGCCTGCATTGGTGTATTTTGTAAAAAGAAAGAAATCATACAGAAGTTTAAAACGTACGTAAAAAGTCATTGTAAAAAAAAAAAAAAAAGTTAAGATAAAGCTACTGAGAGGTTTTGATGTTTGTCTGACTAATCCAGTGAGTATGTATAAATATTGGAGAAAAAAAATTGCTTGGATTGATTTAAAAAGAAGCAACACAATGTGTCTTGGTTTTCATTGATGTGATTTCTAATCCTTTGATGTACTTGTTTTTTTTGGTTTTTTTTGTACTTTTTTGGGACTTCAAACAGAGAATAAACAAACAAGATTCAGACAGTTGTTGAAATAAACCTTTTTAACATGACCTCTGTGGATCCTGTGTTTTCCTCAGCGTTGCCTCCCCCTTTTTTCCCCCCTGAACTCTGCATGGCTTTGAACGCAGCTTCTTAGATCCTTGTCATAAATGTGCCTCCCTGCTTACACACACACACACACACACACACACACACACATTCATTCAACCTTTATTTATACTCGAGAGAGGAAAACAAAACAACAACAAGGAGATATACCATCAACTCCATATAAAGATGGACGACATGGCAGCTCCCCAAAAGTGAAGCCAAAACATCTTGATCGCCCCCTGGTGGCTGGCTGCAGCAAAGGTCAGAAAGCCTGCCTCCTCTATAGTGGATGAAACTAAAACACACCAAATACATTTTTCCCAAAGATGATTTCTGTAATTATAGGTAGTTCTTATCACGCTGATTTATGTTCAAGTGTTAATTTCTCTGATAAGTTTGGTTTTAATTAGTTATTTGATGCTATAAACAGGGGGTGAGACGTCATGATTGGCAGCTGTGAGTCTCTCTCACTGACAAGCTGTATCCGTGCTCGGCTCATGATTGGTTCAGGCGGGTGACCTTGATACCGCGGCTCCACCACCCGATCACTACTGCGCAGACTCTGGCTCCAAATGACGTTAAAATCTCAAGATGGCAGCTCCCGTATCCGGGATATTTTGGCTTCACTTCTGTACAGTGGGAGGAAGTGGAGACGTGTCATCCATCTTTATATACAGTCGATGGGATATAAACAGGAGAGGCAATATTATTATAAAAGTAGTAAAAGCCCTTTTCGATTAGGGGACAACCGTTAGTTTTAATTTTATTACCACACCAGCAACAAGTTGTTGTTTTTAAAAGATTCTATTGCTATTAAAAACTAAATAGTTTCACTGATTCAAGGTTATCGGCATATAGACTTTCATATGAGCTTGAAGGTTCATTATTGATCTTAAAAATAGCACTTATTTGGCTTTTCTGTAGCTTTCCGCCACATCTCATGGCCTTCATCTGCAGATGGAGTTGTCGTGGCCACAATGACAAACTTAGGTTACATGATAACAACTAAACCAATCTCTCTGACAACTGAGCCAACTTGATCTGCTGATTAAGGCCAAGAGATGTGGCTAAAAGCTCTGGGATAACCAAACAAGTGGATCAAAATGATAAATATGGATGTGCAAATCTAAACTGACCTGAAATGCAAAAACTGTGCACATTTGTACCACAGTTGAACCATTTAGTTGATTGTCAATATCTAGAGGAAAAGAACTCTGTTGGTGAAAATCTCATAACCCTAACTAATGATCTTTGTCTCATAATAGGCCTTTTTGACGGAAGACATTTTGCAGGAAAAGCACAGGTAAAGGGCAAAGTGTGCAACTGCCCTGGGACCCCAAAACTCCAGGCTTAATGTGTCCAACTATGCTAATTTGATAGAAATGTGTTCAGGAATATGCATTACTAAAGCACCATATCAACTGACATGATAAAGGTGGGTCCTGCTTCATTTTCTAATCTGGAGGGCCCTGTTTTCTGCTAACATGTTGCATATACCGGGGAGTATTTTAGCACAGATAAACTGGGAGCCCTAGGGAGGTTAATTGGCCCTTGCTGAGGTGAGAAAAGTATAGAACTCCTGGGTTTGTGAAACCAAAACATCCATGACAGCGAAAATATGATGAAGGAATTTTAGAACTACAAGGTTTTGACCCAACTAGAGCAATTTGGTATATTACATCAGAAAGTTTCACATACAGTAAGTCACATTCATGTAAACTGTCAGTACAAAATTGATGTTTAGATAGATAGATAGATAGATAGATAGATAGATAGATAGATAGAGGTACTTTAAATTTAAGTTCTTACATCAACAACATTATAGGGAATAATAACCAGGAAGTCAAATGTCAGCATGTCTCAAATATATGCCTCTGTGGGACTGAGTTTTACAATCTCCAGAGTCGACAGCTGCTCTACTGTTAGAAAAATCGTCTTCACAGCACATAAATCATGGCGGCTAACACCAGGTACCAGTCTGCTGCTTCTGCATGTTTCCTGCCTCCAGAGACGCTTCCCTGTTTCCATCTGAACGCATGCACACAGCAGACTGCAGACACATTTGCAAATAAATAACACTTACAGATGCACATATACTGTAGCATATGTACAGTGAATAATGTTCTATAGACACACATATTAACAACCTACCAACACATGCAAACGCAGTCATACATAAAGTGCCTATAAAGTGGTTTACAGCACAAACTGAAAACAACACAGTGTTACAGATTTATTTAAATCGTTTTTTTAAGGAACTGTAGGTGACAAAACTCGTTGGTTGATAAAGACATGTAGAGAAACTGTCTGTTGCACCCTAAACAGGTGAGTGGGAAAAATTAAATCACGTGAAATAAAAAGGTTGAATTCCCACACACTGTCAGCACTTAATTTATCATAGATGCAACGTTTCTGTCATGGACCTTCGTCAGATATCAAATTCACAATATAACATATTATTATATTATATTATATATAATATAACAAACAATATAAAATCAATGGAATACAACTGAGAAGGCAGTGGTAGAAAGTAACTAAGTATATTTATTCAAGTACAGTTTTGAGGTACTTTACTTGAGTATTTCCCTTTTATGCTTTTTCTACTCCGCTACATATCTGACCACTTTAGTTACCTTGCCGATTAAAATTGTTAATACAAAATTTTATCAACTAATAAATTATGATGTATTATTATAGATTAAACTCCCCAGTAGTATATAAAGTAATTACAATTAGCCCCACCTTTACCAAAAGATGTTTGATTCTGAGAATTTGATGCCTGATGAAGGTCCAGGACAGAAATGATGTGTCTGTTGTAAACTGTGTGCAGGAATTCAACCTTTTTCTGTCAAATGGACGTATAGAAATGAACCCTGCATAATGGTCCTTGCATGCTGACACACGGCCACACACACACACACACACACACACACACACCCCCTACACATATTTCAGCTCTGCTCTATAGAGCTTTTTGTTCCTTTCAGGATGCTGAACTTGCACAATAGAGCACACACACACACACACACACATATATGCACACTTACATTCATACATGCTCAAAGCATCTGTCAGCTTCCCATGCTCACCACCACTCTCCTTCTCTCACACACACACACACACACATTTATGCTTCTATACTTGTGAGGACCCTCTCTGACATTATGTATTCACTAGGGCTGCCAATCGATTAAGATATTAATTTGCAAATTAATTGCACATTTTTTATCTGTTTAAAATGTACCTTAAAGGGAGATTTGTCAAGTATTTAATACTCTTATCGACATGGGAGTGGGCAAATATGCTTGTTTTATGCAAATGTATGCATATATTTATTATTGGAAAGCAATTAACAACACAAAACAATGACAAATATTGTCCAGAAACCCTCACAGGTACTGCATTTAGCATAAAAAATATGCTCAAATCATAACATGGCAAACTCAAGTCCAACAGGCAACAACAGCTGTCAGTGTGTCAGTGTGCTGACTTGACTAAGACTTGCCCCAAACTGCATGTGATTATCATAAAGTGGGCATGTCTGTAAAGGGGAAACTCGTGGGTACCCATAGAACCCATTTTCATTCACATATCTTGAGGTCAGAGATCAAGGGACCCCTTTGAAAATGGCTATGCCAGTTTTTCCTTGTCAACATTTAGCTTAACTTTGTAGCGTTATTTAGCCTCCTTCCCAACAAACTAGTATGACTTGGTTGGTACCAATGGATTCCTTAGGTTTTGTAGTTTCATATGATGCCAGTATCTTCACTCTAATTTATTTATTATATAATTATTTAAAAATCGCAAGTTGCGTTAATGCGTTGAAAGAAATTAGTGTCATCCTCAAGTCACTCCAGACATGTTCAAATCAAGTTTTAAGTCACGTCTCAAGTGATTCAAGACAAGTCCAAGTCCAGTCTTGAATCAATTCGGGATAAGTCCAAGTCGAGCCTTAGTAATTCAAAGTCGTCATTCTTTGAATGTTTTTACCTTCAGGTCTCAAGTTGGTCAAGTCTTAAAGCAGTGAAGTCTCAATTCCCAATTTTTGTGCTTAGTCTCAAGTCTACAGCTGTAAGTTTAACCTTAACCCTTCAGACAGATCTTAGCCCTTTTGTGCAAAGGCTGACTCTAAAAGTATAAAACTCAAATTGGTTCCCACAAGGATAGAAGTGCAACAGCAACACACACACACTCGTTCACCAATGTGATAAACAGCCCTGAATGGGTCTCAGATGAGGCCGCCGTGTTGCTGTGCCTTTGTCGGGTTTCTCCTTTGGATCAGTGAGAAAAGCGACGGGTTAAACAGCGTTATTGTCGGGGATCCTTCCCAGGGTGGAGGGGTGCTGATGGATGGAGGGTGGGGGAAGGTCTGGGTGCACTTCTCTTTCTTCAAATAAATAGAGACGGGGGTAAGAGAGCATTTCAGCCCACAGAAGGGTGGAGAAAGGACTTTTTTGATCCAGAATAAGAAATAGCAGCAGGCGAGCTACGAAAACAGCAGTAACAGTGATTATTACCCGCTTTTATTCCTGTCAGCCTCTCTCTCTCTCTCACACACACACACACACACACACACTTGTGGAAGTTGGCACATGCAGTAGCACATGACTGCACATGCTCAAACACACCCACACACACACCCACACTAAAGGAGGGTCCTCTGAATTGAAACAAGTGAGGCCAGAAGTACCAGTGGACGCCATGGCAACAAGTGGGCATTACATTACCAACAGCGAGCAGCAGTGAAGCAGGATGGGGGAGGTGCCGTCATCCCTCTGAGAGTAACACTGTGGCACAGAGAACAGAGTAAAGCAAGTTTCATTAATTTACGGCCACTAAAACACATTTAAAAAAGGATAATAAATGATTAAAATGCAGCGGAAGGTGTAGCAGCTAAGTGGAAATCTGCCTCTTGCCTCCATCTTTGGTGTGACGAGCTCATCACTGTGGTGTCTCGCCTTTTCAGGGATCAGCTGTCAATCAAGCTTCGTGGGAGAGACAGCACCGCCTGTTTCTTTTAATGTCTCCCCCGGTAGACTACCAGACGTCTTCCCTTCAAAATGTAACGTTGCGGCATACCGGAGTGAGCTTTCCTCCGCCGTAGTCACGTAACGTTACAGCAATGTAGAGTCTTGCATCGCTTTTAAGTTTTAAGGCATAGTCGCTAAATATATATAATTAATTCCTTAACGTGTGGGTCGATCACCCTGTTGCTGATCAGTTCATTTATATCGATCTGTGGAGCATGACAGCTCGCCATGACCACCTGCTGCTTTGATAGCGCTGTGTGACGAGAATGCTTTCGCCCATCAGGCCTGGATCCATAACATCCTTCTGTTTTTAGCAAAGGCATCAGATCCTCACTGAATATTAATCATATTGAGTCCATCGTTTCTGCGGTTGGTGCAGTTTACTGCACAACAACTCCTTGCCATCTCTGCTTGTAGCTTAGCTTTGCTAGACATGCCGTCCTTTCTGCCCCCTAGCTTCGCGCGAATCTCTGTGATGACGTTGCACAGAAACCTGTCTCTAATCTTTAAAAATCGTGTAAATAAATCACGTAAAGTTCAGATGGCACTGATAATTTGGAAATGTAGTGTTGTGTGGGCTGTTCAATGCTTTATAGGCTCTAGGAATTAGATAACGAGGTCAAGGTCAGAGCTGCAACATATTCCACAGGGCATCCTTGTGACTATGAAAGATGATAATCAGAGCTTAGAGGAATTTAAAGAAACTGATGTTAACCAACAACATGGATCCCTCAGAGTAAAGCAGCAACTGGTTGATCCACAGTTATTACAGCAGTAAAAGGACACATTAACCCTCTTTGTGTGTGTGTGTGTGTGTGTGTGTGTGTGTGTGTGTGTGTGTGTGTATGTGTGTTTTCCATGTCCGCTGACCTTTTCAACATTTTTCACCACATCACTCTCCATCTCCTCTCTCTCTCTATCTTTCACTCTCACTTATCTACTGCTGGCGGCGATTTCATGCATCTTCAGACAGAAGGGGGCGTTGTTGCCATGGAAACCCATTCTGATGCTACAGTCTGAGCAGACGAGATCCAAACTCAGTGACCTCCGGGTTCCTCTGCCTTCACACACACATACACACACACACACATACACACACACACACACACACACACACACACACACACACACACACACACACACACACAGATGGACGAGGCAGATTAAGTGACTCTTATGCAGCTTTACTGTCACCTAGTAACAAACTGAAGCATATCAGAGCATTAAAACGACTCTCCACTTCACATCCTTTAGTCTCTGCATTTAACCCATCCTAGTATTAGGAGCAGTGGGCAGCTACTATATAGCACTCGAGGAGCAGTTTGGGGATCCGATGCCTTGCTCAAGGACACCTCGGCAGTGCCCAGGAGGCTACCATTTCCCAGTCCATACTTGGTCCGTGCGGGGACTTGAACCGGCGAGCCAAGTCCCCACGGACAGAGATACTGCTGCCCAAATCTCTGCATTTGAGCTGTATGCAATCCTCTGCATTTAACCCATCCTTAGGCACAGTGGGATGCTATAAAGCGCTGTAAACTTCGGGTTCAGTGTCTTGCTCAAGGACACTTTGACATGCAGACAGTAAGGCGTATGAACCATATGCACAACTAGCATGCTACCAATGTTAGATAAATATGCCTTCGAACTTTTCTCTTAGAAAAAATGTATGAATGTGACTCGTCAAATGTTAGTCTGGAAAAACAGACAGATACTCGTAGATATAAAAATACTGTTTTATATCTATGTAGTAACTTCCATATCTGTGGTGGTGTTTCTATCTATCCGTAAAGAGATGCATTTCCTTGCGTTGAACACTGGGTGTCGTAATCCGTACGATTTACGGACACAAAAACAACAAGGCGTGGAAACAAGGCGTGGTGACTATTAGAATATATATATATAGATATATTTTCTTCTTTCTATCCCATTTAACATCTCATGACCCCTCACATTTATCTTTTGACCCTTTGGAGTGGGCTTGATGTTGGGAACCATTTGGTTCAATATATAACATCATCAGCATCATAATTTAGTTGATTATGTTTGTATGTAAAATCTTAACAAACTGCAAAGTATCCAATCACTGCAAATGCCAGACAAATGTAGTGCAGTAAAAAGTACAATATTTCCCTCTGAAATGTAGTGAAGTAGAAGTAGAAAGTAGCATAAAATGGAGATTCTCATGTTAATTAGAACAAGTAGTGAAAAACAAGAACCTCAAAATTATAGTTACTTTCATTTTCATTTGATCTAAAATCACACAGCCCTGCTCTCATTACAGCAGGACTTGAAGGAGACAAAGAGCTCTGGGGTATAAAATGTGTGTGGAGAGGGTAATGAGGGTTTAAGAATTGGGAGAGAACATGGTGGAGGCATGTCAAGATTTTTTTCTCTCTCTCTCTCTGCTGTTCCGAGTCAAACCTGCTGGGACTTGGGATTCATCAGCAGCCTGTGATTGGCTGACGATGTGGTGGAATGATGGTGTTAGGATCCTGGAGGGGCCGTCGTGATTGGCTGTTGCAGGCGCACACACACATAGTAGTGCATGATGATGGAGGCAAACATGCACACAAAGTCATGCATGTATGTATGCAAAAACACACATGAAAATGCTCAAATTAACACAAAATGTACACATTTGAATGTACATGCATGCACAAAACAAAACACATAGTGACACATAAGTATGTTCTTAACATAGAATTACATGCGTGCACGCACACAAGCACACAGTGTGCCTCACAAAGAAGAGATTGAAAGCAAAAGGAAAGAAGAGAGAAGCGAGGGGGGGAGTAAAGTCTAAATGAATCGTTCTGGCACCGTCTAGTTTACTAATGAGGCTCTGAGGAATGCTGCTGATCAGAACAGGACCCTTTGGCTTCTTTTCTGATGGAAATGTAGGGATACATTACCAGTCTAAAGCGAAGTAAACCCCCCCCCCCACCCCTCCTTTCTCCGTCCTGCAATACTTGTGAATGAGTGAGTGGTTTGGCAGCAGGGTGGTGTGATGACTTCACAGGGCTGAGAGTAATGTGACCCAACTGTTCGCTTCAGGAAATGATGATAATGCCCTTTAATCCGCAGCAAAATGGGTCTTGATTTGTATATATTCTAACCAGTCTATTCCTGCATTGTAAGGTGACCATCGACTTGGAGCTCCACCTCGCCAAGAGGACTAAGTTCAAGTCTTCCAGGGGTCCTTTTGCCCATTACGACGTTTACCTCTACAGGGCGCCCAAAACCAAACCCCGGATCCCCAACGGGCCCCGTGTCAAGACTGTTAATGGCCCGAGCAGAGCTAAGGGCCGAATCCTGCGATGGGAAGACGACACATACCCTCCTTCTGCCCCCTGTTCTATCTGCAGCCCCGACAGGGCTCGCTTGCTGCCGGCCTCCATGATCAACGAGCTTCAGCGGTCCAGACCGTGGACTCTGAGCCCCTACACCGCCCAATGAACTGTTCCTCATATCTTGTTGTCTTGGCTGTCATCTTGAAAAATTGTTCTGTGAATGTACAGTATATGCTGTATTTTTGTTGGCGTTTACCAGAAGAAAACTTTGTAAAGAATTTGTACGGGATTTTGCTTACGTAGTTTGACATACTGTCAAGTTGAAACAGGAAGTTGGAGCATATAGAGGTATTTAAAGTGTCTCTTGGACCAGGACAATAGAGAGGCAAAGTCCCGCCCCTTCTTGACTTGCAAAATTATGTTTTAAATTGACAAACATATTCATGGTACAATTCAAACAGGATCAAAAAAATTATTCTCTCTCGCCGTTGACTATTATTCATATTTTTTCCGAAATAAGGTCCCATGGGGTCCACTGGAAGGGGCGGGACTTCTCCTCTCTATACAGTCTATGGGACATGACTCAGACGAAGTGATGCTTGCATGTATTTTGCTGTAGACGACCACTGGCCTCCTCTGGCAGCTGTCAAAAATTCATAAATGTTCGCAACTGGGAACGTTTATATGTATGGTGTCTTCAGGGAATAAATACCCAATAATTGTTATGTTGCAGATTTAATGGCAACGGTCTTGGCATGTTAAAAAAAAAAATGTATGATGTTATTTTTTGTTTTAATTTTATTCTATCTTCACATTCTGTGTTTGCTACTGCGCAAACATACACAACATAAATATTAAGCTGTTTTCTAGGAAGTAAAACATCCTTACAGGATTTTAGTATTCTGAAAAAATTTGGAAAATAATGCTTTTGCCATTTTTATCCATTTTCAATTTATTGATTATTAACTGATATGGACAATTAAACCATACTGCGTTGTGACAGTATTGAACCTTGGTGTCTTGCGTGGTAACATTTCAGGGACTGTAGGAATCATGGAAAGTGTCTAACCACACAGGCTGCTGATAACCTTCGCAGAGACAGAAACACAAACATTATTTTACTTATACGTTTGTGTGTCTGTGCCAACAATTATACCAGAACAAGCAGGCAGTTTGCCAAACAACAAATCAATGACAGCTCATTGGATTGTTCTATATTACTCTGCTCACATGACACAGCGTCTGTACTGTGATCAATCACGTCTGTCTCAGCAGCGTGAAATAATACTGATGTCTGTATACACGTGTTAGAATATTAATTATGTGACACTTTATTGTTCCCTGCTGGAAGAATCTGTTTTTACTTGCAGACAATGTTGCAGAAAAGTAGTCCATCTTCATTACTTGACTTGCCAAAGATTCTCATTCGGGGAACTTGAACTTGATAACCTTTGATGTTTTTTTTAGTAAGATTCTTATTTTGTTTTGGCTCAGTCTCACCGCTCTCATCAACTTTCCTTTCAGAGGATAAACTGATAAACTCGCTGTACACCACTTGCCCAGAACCAAACAGCAGACAGACATATTTAAAAGACCAGCACTGGTAAACGCAGTGAAGCATTTAGCAGCTAAAATGCTAGATTTTTCCGTCAGGAGTTTGTAGACACCACCAGCAAAGTTAAAAGAATAGTGAATGTTGTACTTATATTCATCAGGTGGACACAAACACGACTCTGAATGCTGATGTTGTTTCAAATCTGCTGGATGTGTAAAAGTTTCCCCAAACGCCTGAACAACTTTATAAGATGATAATATGTTAGTGTCGTATTTACAATTTGCTTTGCTGCCCCCAAATGGCCAAAATTAAAACCATTAAAGCAGCTTTAATTCATCATTTTGGATTATGATATTTTAAAGACATATGAGAAACAAATTATTCGACTAAAGCAAACAACCAAAAGCCAAAATGCTTTTGGTGTGACAAATATAAGGTTTGGTGAATTGAGTACAACAGAAACAGTGGAAATAGAAAGGATTCAGTCATGTGAAACTACTAATAACATGTGAGCTACACTGCAGTGCAGCAGCTCAGGGATGGTATTGTTCTGGCTGCGACCTTTAGGAGAGCTATGTTATTATAGTTGGGCAATATGAATTTAAAGATTAAAATGCAGATTCATTGCATTAATAGTCTTGATGTGTTTGATATTGAGCTGCTGGAGAGCTACACACTGCCATCTGCTGATTCAAAAAATTATCAGTTGCTAATAATCTATCTCCCATTTTACTTGAGGGTGTCTTATTCAGCTGTTCTGCATGAACCACGAGTATAAGATGGATGACGTACATTAACCATCCTGCATTCAATCATACTTGAATAAAGATTGTTTGCAGGTTTTCTGCTTTTCTATTCAACGCAGAGCCACACACCTTTTGTTGGCATCAATCTTCAGGGGTGGATGATAAAATAGCCATCTTTAGCAGGTAAATAGATAATAATAACTTTATAATAGAGCACATTTCATACAAGAAATGTAGCTCAAAATGCTTTACAAAAAAATAAATGCAACACATTCAAACAATGGCTCCACTATGTCCATGAGCTATAGTCTCTAACTGTGTCTGTCTGTTGTTTGGTGCTGAGCAGGTAGTGTAGAATGGCTTTTCAGAGTTTTTTCTCTAAAAACAGCTTCCTGCTGCGGCTGAAATTATGAGAGTGGTGAGAGTGAACGAGAACAGTAAAGTTGTGAGCTGGACACATAAACAATGAACTGAAACTCACTATAAAGCTCTGTAAAGCCGAGGGGAGCTGCAGATTTGGGTGCTAATCACCTTTCACACATTGTCACATTGTCATTTGATACATTGTTATCATAAAAAATATATATTATAGCAACTTTAATGTCTCTTTTCTCTTTTTAAATAACCCCTGATAGTGTTGGATTAAAATATTCTGTATTATACACTTGAAAAATATAATGTGCACCCCTGATTTTACTTGATGTTTGTGCATTGGAACAAAAAACAACAACAACAACAACAAAAACATCACATAAAGTGCGTCTTCATAAATAACATCTTCTACTTCACTATGACTTGATGCTGAATTCACTTGGAAAATAAAAACTCATATTTCTAAACAGAAAGAAGAAGAGCGTTGTGAGTGTACTGGGGCCATAATCCAGAGGGTTGATAGTTTGAAACTATTCTATGGTAAATATTCCTTTGTTACATTTCAAAATGTTTAATTAAAAATTAAAAGGATATCTCTGCATATCTGTTATTCTACTCAGATACATGTAGTGGAGTAAAAAGTACAATAGCCTATTTGCCTCTGAGATGTAGTGGAGCAGAAGTATAAATTAGCAGAAAATTTATAGGTTCCATATCATGCTCATTTTCAGGTTCATACTTGTATTTTGTGTTTCTACTAGAACATGTTTACATGCTGTAATGTTAAAAAAAAACCTTAATTTTTTCTCATACTGTCTGCCTGAATATACCTGCATTCACCCTCTGTCTGAATCACTCCTTTCAACGGAATTGCAACAGTATTGCGTTGCTAGGCAACAGTTTGGGTCCATGTTTACTTCCTGTCAGCTGATGTTATTTAAATACACTGCAACAGGAAATAAACTGGGACACATTTAGAATGTTTATGTTTAAAACCGTGTAATGGTCTAAATATTGTATATTTTGTGACATCACAAATTAACAAAATCCTAACGGCTTGTTTCAAACGCACAACTTCTGAATACGGGGCTGTGTGTATTTCTCCGTATATTGAGCGTTTTGATAGTTTAACAGTATTTTATAAAGCACTTAAACCTGTTTTATAATATAAAAGACACAAAAATCTCACTTTTTCACAATATGGGACCTTTAAATACAATTAAGCTACCTCCAAATTGTACTTGTACAGCACTTGAGTAAATATTAGTTAATTCTCTCACAACTACCACTACTACTACGATTACTCATTATCACGGTACTACCAGCAGGAGGCGGTGTCTTCAATTAAATAAGGACACACACAGAAGAAGTCGGACCAAAAGTTTCAGATGTACGCACTGTAATAAACCGGAAACTGTCAAGCATGTTCTTATAGAGTGCAACAAATATGAAAAAGAAAGAAGGGAATTGCTATCAGGAATAGATGATGGAAATATTACAATTGGGAATCTGCTGGGAAAGACATCTAAGAAATTACACAATCTTCTAATTAATTACTTAAGGGCAACAGGAATAATGGAGAGAATTTAATTATTATTATTATTATTATTATTTTATTTGTTCCTGCCAATCTACTGCTCCACACCAGTCCAATAGGTAGCGGTAATGCATCTATAAGCTGGTTTGCCAACCCTCAATAAACACCAAAGAAGAAGAAGAAGAAGATCGTCTATTAAGACAGCTGTACTAAGCTGTCACCATGGAGACTATTCTGTCACAGACCTGAGGTGGTTGGTTCCCCCTCCCACCACACAAAAAACCCACTCGCATGTAAACCTCCAATTCAGTCTTCAAACTTTTGTTTTTGTGTAGTCATCTAAAATCAATAAAACACTCAAAAAAATAATTAAGTAACGTAAGAAGTCCGCGGTCCAATGGACTTTTCCGCTAGGTGCAGAGTGAGACCTCCTGTTTGGTTTTTACCCCGTCTTCGATAACCAGCATGCTACTTGACGTTAGCACAGCAGCTAACTAGTAGTATCTTTGATTACACTTATTAACCTACGAGTTTACAAGACACACTTCTCAGATTAATGTCTGTTAACCACTCCTATTTCGTAACGTTATTTTAGCTCGCTTACAAACCGTTTAGCTTGTATTATTCCCAGTTAGGTTAGCGTTAGCTAGTAGCATTAGCTATGTTTACAGAACTCAACAGTATATTGAACACCACTCCAGACAGCTTCACACAGGTAACATTTTTAATTTATCTGGTATGGTAATATGCACATTACACGTTGCTTTATTAAGCTGTAACACACTGTTCTACATGCTATCGTTACTATGGTTGAGTTCCTGCTAATGTTAGCTGCAAAATGATACATGTTTGTCTAAAGTTTGTAACTTTGTACTCTACAGGGAGAGTTTGTGTTGCTCTCAGACAGACAGAGTGATGCCTCTTTCCTCATTCACCACTTCCTCTCTTTGTACCTGCGAGGTGAGTTATCACCTGTCAATGTATTATAGTATTATCAACCATAAAAGAAACTGTTTATTCATGTCTGATATTTAGCTAGTTCTGAACCACAGTCTCTCTGTGGTTGACATAACATTTTGGATCGTTGTCTGGATGTTGTCTGTGTGTGTTCGTGGGGTAAGCTGTGAATTGAATTGTCTTTCTTGGGATCAATAAAGTTGTCTGAATCTGAATCTCTTTTTTATTTCAGCACGCTGCAAGGTGTGTTTTCTGGGTCTGGTGCAGTCCTTCAATCATTACAGTGCAATCAGTCAGAGACTGGTGAGTCTCCACTGTTGTCATCCTTGTGCTGTATTCTAAGTTAACATGTACAACATGTAAGAGAGTTACTGTCATTTGAAGACATCATGGGCATGAAAAGTTAACATTGCAGTCAGTCTAATATTGATGGGTTTATTTTGCACTCATTCAATTGAATCCACCATCCAAACACACTTTGACCATTCTTGATTCATATTTATTTTCTTGTCACTTCCATATATGCTATAAAAGTTTTGCGTTCTGTTTTGTTTGTTTCATTTGCCAGTTTACATTTTTTTTTTGTGTGTTGTCATGGATGGTTCATGTTTTTTTAGTATACTATGCGCTGATTTTAAGATTTAAAGGGACTGTTTGTAAGAATCAGAAATGCTTGGTAACAGTGACACCTGTGGCCGTTAAGTCAACTAAAGTCAGCGTCGGGCTCGCGCTTGCTGGCTCTACATAGACATGAACGAGCATCGCTCAAAACAGTGAGGCGACACACGTCAGCTAAAACCACAATATCACTCTATATTTCACCTGCTTGGCAGTAATGTTAGCTGACCAGACGAAGGTCTCTCCATGAATCACTGCTGATCCTAGTGTTGGCTTCTCCTGCTTCAGCCTCCCGACCGCAGTGGGAGGGAGACACCGGCACCCGGTCGGAGACAATAACGTAACTCGCTGCGGAGCCCCGTCACTTCATAAGACACGGAAAACCTCTGTTGGTCTGGAGGAGCTGCAGCATTTATTTCTGCACAAACGTCCACTGTACATTTACTAGATATTCTCAGAGCTACTAACTCTCCTGCAGTGTGTAGTGTGCGCGCATGCACGTGTAGAGGATACGGTCTCCCCCGCATCCTCCGACCGCGGCCAACACTATTTTGCAAGACTGGCCTCACTAGATATAACTTTGCGGTTTTGGTGCTTCCATGTAGTTTGTGTTGGAGTCTGAGTCTGAACAGCGTAGCCACACGCGAGCGCGCATGGGACACCGACCCGGATTGATTTATACATGTAAGAAGTTACAAACACTCCCTTTAATTTTCGGCCATATTGCCAGTGTTTGTCGTTATGGGTTGCGCTTGCTTCCAATTTTCACTGCTTAGGATTTTTTTAGCAATTTCCATCATTGAACTCCAGATGAGTACTGGATAAAGCCTAAAAATACTGTGTGCTACAACAACTTGTCACACATTATATTGTCAGTCTAATGTGGATGTATCTACTAAGCTTTTATCTTTTGGCTTTTAGTTTTAGGTACAGTATGGGAATCAAGCTTTTCTAGTTAATTTGTAAAATACATATTGAATGTACTTGCTAGCTCTGTATATTTTAGCTTGGTGCCATCATAAGTGATGAGACTGAATTTGTGTGTATCTGTGTGTGAATTGCGTACCCTCAGGGTGTAAGCCTAGCCCAAGCAAAGGAAAAAGGTCAGCTGGTTTTCCTAGAGGGACTGAAGGAGTCGCTGTCTGTTTTGATTCCTCAAGAAAGCGACACCGGTAGTCAAGCTATGGACTTCCTCAGGTAAAAACCAAACGATCACTCACTTTTTGGTAGGGTTTTGTCACTTTATTTTCTTACCTGTACAGACTTATATATTTTATCGTCATATGGCATCACGGTTTATTTGTAACCCCCATGTAAATGAACTTAACTATAATCATAAACTATTTATATGAGTTTGTCTATCTGGATTACCAATCCAACAGTATTACATTTACACTAGGGCTCTCTCTCTCTCTCTCTCTCTCTCTCTCTCTCTCTCTCTCTCTCTCTCTCTCTCTCTCTCTCTCTCTCTCTCTCTCTCTCTCTCTCCTTCATGTCTCTGTCTTCAGGGATCCTGCTGTTGGCCTGAAGAGTCTTTATGAGTTTGTCCGGTCCAGTTTGACCAGTTCTGGTGGCGGGGGAGAGGAAGCAGAGGAGTGGGGACCCCCGGTGTTGCTGGTGGATGACCTCAGTGTGCTGCTGAGTCTGGGGGTGAGCGTTGGAGCCGTGCAGGACTTCAGCCACTACTGCCGAGCCACAGTCTGCTCCCAGCTACAGGTTAGATTCTTGCTGTCGAATCATGATTTATTTGAGATGTATACTGTTATCAGTCGGCACAACCAGGGGTGACTGATTGTGATTTAAAATGGCATTTGCAGTTGTATGTATCCACAACCTGTATTTACTTGCTGTATGTTCAATAAGGGGGTTAGGATGAAGTGAACAGCTCTAATAAAAACTCTATGTCTTATCACCATAACATTGACTGTGACTGCAGGGCAATGTGGTGATGCTGGTACGCTGTGATGGGGAAGAAGAGGAGGACGACGGAGACGATGAAGGCTCAGAGAGACTTCTGAAGGGCCTGACCCACCAGTGTAGCCTCACTCTTCATGTACAGGGTCTCCCCACTGGCTACTGCAGGGACATACACGGGCAGGTGAGTGTGTTTGTCCGTACGTTTTTTCTGATTTTACATTTTACAACACTTCATAGATACGCTTATAGTCCAAGTATACTGCATTCAGGTGAGGACAGTGCTGCGACTAAAGATTATTTTCATTATTGAGTAATCTGCCAATTATTAGGGGTTGGGCAGCTCAGCTGCTGGTCTCTCTTGTTTTTGTCAATATTATTATTATTATTATTATTACTATTAATACTACTACTACTAATAAAAATAATATTAGGGGCCGGGAAGCTAAACTTTGAAAATGGTGATACACATGGCATAAGGTCTGTAAGAGGTCACATATCTACAGTATAGCAAGGGAAAAGTGCAAGACTCAATAAACATGTAAGTAAATCAATAGTGTTGTTTGTTTTCAGGTGGAAGTGTGTTGGAGGAGGAAACAAGGTGATGGGCAGCACACACAGAAGAAACTCTTTCAGTACAAGGTCCATGATAAAGGAGCCTCCTTCTTCGCTCCTGGGACATCCAGCGCTGTTCTCTAGTTCCACCTTCCAACGTCCTTGTTTGCCACTTGTCTCTTTTACATGCGACAACTGACTTATATTTTAATATCACCAGACAATACAAATGTTGAGTTTTTAGCTGCCAAAGTGGTTGGCCAGGCTTTACGTTTGGATGCTCGCTAGTGTCAACGACCCAGCCTGGACCCCCGGCTGTCTGGAGGAAGGACACAGTTATCCTGCCAGCTGATAGCCTGGTTCCAGACCTCTGAATCGCTGCACACTTCTCCGATTTGTTTCCCCAGATATTCAAATGAGTGAAGTGAAAACAAAATGACACTTCAGTCAGATTATCAGGCTGGTTTGCTGAAGGTATGACCACAGAATTATGCTATTGTCAATATTTGGTTACTAGTTTGAATCAGTTTTTGTGTGTTGACATGCATGCATGCTATGAAAGCAGACCGTTTTACATTTGGGATGGATAGCGGACATTAATGGACAATGGACTGACTGATACTATAGATCAGGGGTCAGCAACCTGCGGCTCCGGAGCCGCTCTTTAGTCACTCTCCAGTGGCTCCCTGTGGATTTTTAAAAATGGAAATGAATAATAAATACATTTTTTGTTTACATTTTCATTTTAATTTATCATTGTTGTAGGTCTATGGTACGACGGTACGACTGAGTATTAGGGCCACATTGAGGGAAAAAAAATAAAATCTGAGATTTCGATAATAAATAAATAATATTACGACTTTTTTCTCATAAAGTTAGGACTTTTTTTTCTGGTATTATTATGACTTTTTCTCGTAAACTTCTGACTTTATTCTCGTAATATTACAACTTTTTTTCTCGTAATATTACAACTTTTTTTCTCGTAAACTTCTGACTTTATTCTCGTAATATTACGACTTTTTTTCATGTATGAATTTATTCTGGAAATCTCTGATTTTTTTTCCCTCAATGTGGCCCTAATACTCCACAGTACATTTGCACTTTGGCCCTCACTGCGTTAGACTTGCAGCATATACTATACAGGTATACTTAGACTATAAGCTGTATAATGTTTTGCGGCTCCAGACAGATTTTTATTTTATTTATTTTTTTGCCTAAAATGGCTCTTTTGATAGTAAAGGTTGCTGACCCCTGCTGTAGACCAATAAAGAAAATACATTAGTCACAGGGATTGCTGGTAGATAGATAGATAGATAGATAGATAGTAACTTTATTGATCCCGAGGGAAATTCAAGTTTCCAGCATCACAGTTCCATAGTGCAAAACATGTTAGTAAAACGGCAGTAAAAAAGTTAGTAGTGCAAAGTACAAAAAAATATACCAGATATAAAAATACAAGGAGATGAAGAAAACTGTTAAAAATGAGTATAGTGCAGGGTAACTCCAGTAGCTTAGTCTATGAAAGTGCACTGTATGCATTATTGGTATTTGGCCAAGAGAATAACAAAGATGATTATTTCCACCCAAAATGCCCCTGAATGGATTTTGATTGAATAAAATCTAATAAAATAGTGGAAAACATCATTGCCTATATGCACACTAGGGGTCGCCCTTGTCCTTGCTCTGAGTCTCCACACTCTGCAGGGTGAGAGGTCGAAGTGGAGAGGTCTCTCTCTCTCTCTCTGGAATTTGACAACCAGTAGATGTGAAACACTTGCTCCTCCTTGCATGTCAGCATCCTCGACTCGAGGCATACAAGATAGCCTTTAGCTAATCTCCCAAAACAAAGGACTAACACGTCGAGTTGCTCGTCTGTTTATCCAGTAAACCCACAGCAACAACTACTACATCTGAGGATCTCTGAAGTTTGTGCAGGCAAGTGTGTGAAAGCTTATAACCCTGTTAGCATTAGCATGGAGAAAGCATGTGGAGCTGCTGGTTGTTTAATCCCTCCATAATGTTAGTGAATGAGTGTTATAGCCACAGCTGCAAGGTTGCAGTTGTTGGGCTCAGTTTTATCTTGTTAAATCAGTCATGAACCCTGGACAAACCATATTGTGCAGCTCAACGTCGTCACTATGCTAATAAACAAGCTAACTTGAGCGTTAATTTTTGTATTAGGCTGCAAACTATTCTCGTAGTTTCACACAATGACAGCCATGTTAATAAGGTGTTGGAAACACCTGCTCCTGGTGGTATGGATGACCCCATTTTTTCAATATATTCTGGTTAATTCGTGGAAATAACACATTGATTGGGACCCTGGTTCACTGGGTTCATTGAGGAGCTAACATAGCTAGACGCTAGCATGCTATGTGTGCCAAGGCCTATAGAAGAAGGTTGGGTCACATGGTCGTGGGGAACGGAGGTATGACGCATGCGCAGTGTAACTGAAGCTGCGGTTGTGCGTTGTGATTGGCTCAAAAGATTCTACTGCGCATGTGCAGATATGACGCGTTTCCCAGCCTCCTGTTATAGGCCTTGGTTTTGGCTAGCTAACGTTAGCTAGTCACACAGTAACGTTAGCAACGCTAACAGTTACCCTTAGTGGGGTTTTTCTCGTTAATTCTAGCTCGAGTTCATAAATGTGTACTTAATTACGCAAATGTGGTTGCTAGTATTTAATACAGAGTGATATTAACAACGTTTTAAAATAAGTTGCTAGTTGCTTTCACTAACTAAGCTAGCTAGCAGGTTGACACTTGACAGCAGCAGGTCCCTGAAAAGGAGTTAATTTATGAAGATACCTTCAACCATTCAGGACAAATAGAGAGGCTTTTATGTGTGTTATCTTCTTTTTTTTTTTAAATACATTTTTTTGAATAAATTAGGACATTATTTGCATGTGACAGCTCAGTGGGTTTTACACCTTCTCATGTCAAACTATGTTGACAAATGCCATGGACTGTTTTTTGGTTGAGGTGTTGCTAGAGACCTAACAGTGAACATACTGATCTGACAAGTTGGTTTAATGTGCATGAGGTAGATGTGGTGTAAAGAGCTTTTACTGAAGGATAAACCTGTGGTGGATTACTCAATTTTAGGTGAATCCTGTTCTGCCTTGTCATTTTGTCTACTTAATGATAGAAGTTAAACTACACTTTTACTCTATTTATTTGAAGACACATCCTAGAATAACCTTGTTTGTGACCCCCTGGGCACATATAGGCTTACATGTGTGTTATCTTCTTTCTTTTGAGTAGCATTAATAAATTAGGACATTATTTGCATGTGACAGCTCAGTGGGTTTTACACCTTCTCATGTCAAACTATAGAGTTGTTGACAAAAGGCCATGGGCTGTTTGTTGGTTGAGGTGTTGCTAGAGACCTAAGAGATAAGATAAGATATTCCTTTATTAGTCCCGCAGTTGGGAAAAGGGGGATAGTGCAAAAAACAAGATGCATCAGCTAACACAGTAAAAAAGAGCTAAACAAAGTGTAACAAAATATGAACCATTTAAATAGAAGGAAGTATACAAATAGGAGCAGTGGAAAATGATATTGCACAGTGAGAATGAATGAATGAAATTCCACCTAACAGTGAACATACTGATCTGACAAGGGTTTAATGTGGATGAGGTAGATGTGGTGTAAAGAGTTTTTACTGAAGGATAAACCTGTGATGGATTACTCAATTTTAAGTGAATCCTGTTCTGCCTTGTAATTTTTCAAAATCTACTTAATATTAAAAGTTAAACTACACTTTTACTCTATTTATTTGAGGACACATCCTAGAATAACCTTGTTTGTGACCCCCGGGCATCCTTGGCCCTGGCTTTGTGAGCCACTGTGCTAGCTTGTTCTTGGCAGGTGATGTTGCCACAGGGTTGCATCAGCCCCAATCATCCCTGCATGTGTTGTCACTGTCTTGTGATAGCTATTTCACCATTTTGGCAAGTTTAACTTGATCTAGCTTGTACATACAGGTGCATGTGCTGGACAAAGATGACATTTGAACACTTTAAAAAGTGTAATATTCTGTTTATATCGACAGTTGTATTTGATTAATTATATATCTGTAGATAGAATGAATCAAAAAGTTAAAATTTAGTGTGTCCTCATTGTCTTCTTCCTCTAAATAATTTGTCAGAAATACAGAAATCCTTGTGCGGAAATGGACTGCCTGTTACAGATCATTCCCTATTATATTATGGTTACTGATTGACAGGGCATTTCCCTCTTTTGCCATCAGCTCTGGTTGTAAAAGGCTGTGTTGCAGTAATCTTCTGCTCATCCACGTCGAGCTGGCCTTTACAGCAGGACTAATGGGCGTCACTGATCAGGGGAGCATGCTTTCACATTATGCAACTATGGGATTGAATGTGGATGCAGTTATGTTACGGAGAATGGACACAGCCTAATGCTTTCTGGAATGTTCTCGGTATTGGTATAGTTTTTGGCCTACAGTAATTCACTTGAAGATATTTGATAAGGCTCGTAAATGCATTGTATAATACAGAAGATGGCTGATATGCTATTGGAATCTATAAGCCCAGGAGATGCCTTCAAACTAGGTATTTTAGGGAGTGTTGAAAAGAGGTAAGCTGGTATTTTTGCTTTTTTTTCTATATCTCCCAAGTACTATCTTAGTTTTGAAATAGTTTTGATACAGTTCATCCATAAACTTAGTTCATCATTTTGCTCACAGTAATCTTGTTGGCATGTGGCTTTATAAATCTACCTTAATCTGCAAGCCACCTAATTAAGCTGCGGAGACACACAATGATCTCCCTAACTGAATTTGCGCTTGCAATGTGAAACACTGTCAAGCCTGTCGCTGTGTTTTTGTTTGCAAGTAAGAGTGCCGGCTCCTCACGTGGGAGGCATATAGACTGTTCTTTGTCAGACTATTAGTTGTCCAGCACATATGCACTAAAGCACAGGGTTATTTACACAGAGACATTTTCCATGGTGTTGTCATGAAGATGTATTTGTGGTTTGTTGGGTTTAAGCAGAAATGTTATTTTTTTATTCCCTCAGCCATAGTAGCTGGTATTACCCAACAAACACCATCCAGCCAGACAAAATAGGATTTCCAAACAATTGCTGGTCACCTGCCAAAGTGGCTGAAGAGATCACAAACTCACCAGCCTGAAACAACAGTTTACCAGCATCCACTCTGTAGCTGGTATTTGTTTTGTGCCCTGGTTGTGAAGTTTTGGTTTTAAAGCCTCTGTCTAACTTGTCATGCTTTTGAGATGTGAGCGTCTTGGCGTGCTGGCAACATACAGGATAGGCTGTCAACGGAGGAGGAGGAGGGAGGCAGCAGGGGGTGGCCATAGGCCCTGAGCCCTGCTCGTTGAGTTTCCGATCGGCTCAGTCCCGGATTAGTTCACTGACGGAGATGCTGCTGAGCCTTTGCCAAATCAGGTCTCGCTTCCACACTCATGTAACCCCACAGCACGCAGTGAACTGGACATACAGCCGAGAGATGGAGGCATTCAGTGAAAGTTTTCACTTGCGAGAAAGTGAGCAGGACCAGAGCCTGGCTGAGAGTCGACTTTCCTACAGAAACGGAGAGCAGAAAGGCTTTAATTCAAAGCCTGTTTTGACCTTTGCAGAACCCATTGTGCAAGTTTACCGGGACACTGCTGTTTTTACTGTATAGGGTATTTATAACAGCAGATCAAGAGACTCCTGAGGCAAATTCCTCCCAGGGAATGTTTCCGTTGCTCCCGGGGGGACGAGCCGAGCAGTCGCACACTCTGCCTGAATCAAGAAGGGAGCACGCCGTTAACCACAAGGCACCGTTTAAGCTCCAAAAACCCAGTGCTGCTGCTTTCAGGGGACGTAAACGGCTGCGAGCCAGAGAGATCACCTGGTGTCCCATTAGCAGGTATGGTCTCAGAACAGTTCAAGGCTTGTAGATGGATACAGGACAGAGCTGTGTTGTTGTGTTTTGGCATGGTTAACAAATAACACGATGCTGAGGCTTAACAGTCAGTAGAATGAGACGCTTTACAAATCCAGCTGCAGCATGTGTGCCAGTGCAGCCGGTTAAACATTTGTAATAGAGCAGTGTGTAACTACAAAAACTCGATAGGCAGCGCTGAACCGGTCTGCTGAGTAAACAGAGAGACAAGAGCCGAGATTGGGCAGAGAAGTCAACAGGAGATTGGGTTGAAATGGGAAACTGAAGGAACTGATTTTATTTGAACTTGTGAGGTGAACCACCCATAAGGCAAAGATTTCACTTATTTTTTGTACTTGGATCTTGTTAGATATATATATATATATATATAGTTATATATAGTTATATATATAGTTATATATATAGTTATATAGTTTTGAGTCTGCCTGCGAAACTTATTTTAAATGATCAATTTAATAACTTTCAGTGGAATCTTATTGTGGCGGTTAGAACACACAAATTTCTATGAATTGATTATTCAAAGCATATTGTAATTAAAAACTAACCAAATGAGTCATGCAAGTTTTCTGTTTTACATATTTGAATAATTGTGTCTAATATAATGCACAGTAGTGACACACAGTTCATTACAGTAAGCATACATTTTAGGTGTTTAAATGTTGCTGGAACCAATGGATTTGTGTAATTTTTGCTTTAAAAACATACTTTAATGATTATTTGATTAATGAACAGATTCATTTTTGAATTAATTTGATTATACAGAGTGATTTTGTGTACGTTTGCCCAAACATTATGAATAATGAAATCATATAAATATTCTTTCTAACATTATGATATAGAGTTCAGTCATATTATCCAGTCCTACAAGCTTTGAGTGAACTGTAGTAGTAGTAGCTGTAGTATCACTGTAGTATCACTGAAAACATTTAATGCATAATATTGCTGCCATCACTGAGGAGCTGGCGGATTGGCTGGTGTCACCGACACATTCAGCTGCAGCAACTATTCACCATCACTAATGAGGAATCAAGATTAGGGCGATTATTATTGTTTCCGTTATCTATTAATCTGTTGATTATTTTCTCCATTAGTCGATGAGTTGTTTATAAAATGTCCGAAAATAGTTAAAAAAGGCCATCACCAATTTCTAAAGCCCATAGAGGAATCATCAAATGTTTTGTTTTGTCCAGCCAACAGACCAAAACCAAAAGCTAATCAGTTTACAGTGATATTAAACACAGAAAAGCATCAAATCCTCACATTGGAAAACCTGGCAACATGACTGTTTTGATAACTTAGACGATTAATCGATTGGCGTAATAGTTGCCGAACTTTCCGATTAATTTTGTCGATCAACTGAATGATTAATCGACTAATTCTTTCTGCTCTAAACAAAATAACTGTGTTGAACATTGTTCCAGAGCTTCCTATTGTGAAAAGAATATACTTTAAAGGATCTATTTTTTGAGTTTATAGATTTGTATATATTAGGGCTGCAACTGACTATTACTCAAGATTCATGGTTCAAGATTCAAGATGTTTATTGTCACTCCGTTTAGTACAATCGTGTGAAATGCTTTCGCTGGGAGGCTCCATAAAAGAAAGAAAATAGATAGTAAATATAAAAAGACATATAAAATATAATATAATAAAATAACATAATATAAGAAGCAGTAAAAAATATCCATTTAAGAAAAAAACAAATAAACAGGTTGCGTATTGCACAGGGGTTGGATTGCACTTTGTGTGTGTGTGTGTTATTAATTTAGTAGTCTTATGGCTCATGTTAGAAGATTGTGAAAAATGCACATCACAAGTTACAAGAGCTAAAGTTGATGTCATTAAATAGTTTATTTTGTCCAACAAATGGCAAAAGATAGTCAATTTGCAATGATATAAATAATAGATTGCAGAAGATTCTCATATTTTAGATGTGTGTATGTGGATATTTCCTCCCTAATAATGATTTCTAAAATAGTTGTCAATGAATTTGAATCTATGAATCTACTAATCATTTTCATCTCTTGTAAATACCCCAATTCAAATAAGACCCCAACTAAATGCTACTGTCTACTGAACAAAACGCTGTTGTCAGGTGAACCTGGCGGTTGTTTTTTTACCCAGGTCTGATCGACGAGACATGTACATCTGTTTGCTTCAGTCTAGCTGCTCAGCCGGAGTTGCATGTTTTCTACTGGGGGGAATGTGTCCACACCTTTTTGGCTGCTGAATGAGCTGTGTGTTTCAGTGTTGTCTAGCATGTGACCCCAGTATGAGCTGGTCTGAAGGAAAAACACACCGTGCCTTTAGTCAGCAGCATGTGTGCCAAAACCTGGAGTAGTATGTAACTAATTAGGTGTTCATGACAGAGCTCCACTTTAAGAGCTGTCCTCTGTGTGTGTGTGTCCGTGGAGATGTACCACAGGATTTGCCCCCATGAGATGCAAGTAGGAATGTCACTATACCAGAAATTTGATACCAATACCAGTGAACTTCCGTGTTTCTCAATACCCAAATCTACCACGTTAAAAAACAAAAACAAAACAATAAATCCCATGTACTTCAACATACGATCCTTTATTACCATTTGCATAGGTTTTTCAAATGTATTATCAATCCTTGATGATCCGCCTGAAGTTTCTCACCAAAAACAGAATTTTACAAGATTACATTTGAACTAGGGATGTCCTCGACCAAAGAAATTCTTAGTCGACTAATACTTTTGTCGACCAAATGATTAGTCGATTTAATTGACAGATCTGTAAAACTGGGTTTCTCCACAAAGAATCACACAAAAAAGCACCACTTTAAATCTTGTGTTTACCAGAGATGTGCTCATTAGTTTCTTAGAAATGAGACACTCAAGCATAAAAAGTTACGACTAAATTATCGACTAAAGAAATCAAAAATGCACTGTGCTGATTGATTTGTTAATTGATTTTTCTGGTCCTTAATCTCAAAACTGCCATGACAGACTTTTTTCTGCCACAGGACAATCTTTGAGGGGAACATTTACAGGCTTAATGAAAATCACTCAGTCACCGAGTACAATGAGTGGACAGCAGCATACTGGCACACATAAGAAAAAGCCTTTGTGTTCTGCAATGAGACAGTGATTTATGGTGCCTTCAAATGGGGTCGTGTTTACAAGATGAGTCCATATGGACGCCCCCCTCTTGTGGTATTCACAACCCCGTAAGTGGAAAGTTTCTGAAAGCTGCGACTTCACGATTTGTGACGTGTTTGTTTACGTTGTGAGAAATGGCAGCGCCCATGGAAATTAATTTTTTGGTGCATAATAACTTAATATATTGTAATTTTAGTCGTACTGTATATTGTTTTTCTTGGTAATTGTATATATCTGATGAAAATGTTGATATTCCCAACTGCCTCATCTTTTTCCTCTGTCATTATGTGCCTCTGCATTTCCTGCATTATGTTACCCGCTTGCTAGCTTGCTAAATTGTTAGCCTCTGTGGCTTGTAGACGCAGACAGTAACGTTAATATTGCTGTTGCTTAGCAGCGGGGTTCTTCACGACTTAACCACTTGAACGCCAAGCATATCGTGTACACGACTTCTCATGATGTAAACATGAGCTCATGAGTTTCATTTGAAGGCACCATAACTCTGGAGGGTAGGCTAACCTGTGAATTTTGATAATGTACGATGACATTATCAGCTTTCCAAATTTGTAATCACACACGCCTCCAAGCCGAGTGCCTGTTATCCAGATGTGGAGTTATTATTGTATTAAAATTGATTTGTTTAAGAACAATAACTTCTGATGTTTGAGATCAAGTCTTAGTATTTCTATATTATCTGGAGGAGAGATTGGGAGGGTGCGGTGATAAAGTATTTGCTGAGTCACTGTTATTCATCACTTTCCACACGGACAGTGTATTGTCATTTTTACATATTGTTTCACATATGTATTTATTAACCCCGAACTTTCAGGATGCACACTAGAAAACTAGAAGGCAGCCAGAGATTACATACATTATCTTTGCCAGAGCTGCACAGCACTCTACATTTATAGTTTTTAATAGTAGAACGTGAACAATTTTCAGCATTTCGATACAAATCTGAATTAAAATATTCACACATATATATGGACAGTTATGGGATTTCAGCATTGTTAATAATAAGTAAATATTCACCAGCTTCAATACAACTTTCCAGCACTGCTCTTGGGCATCACAATATATTTTCGGCAATGACAAGAATTTTGATAACTAATTGTTTAAGTTATGTATCAAGCGGAAGTGCCAAACATTTGCTGGTTGCAGCTTTTTAATTGTGTATTTTCTGTTTTTCTCAGGTTTATACAATTGTACATTTTATACATTTCTGAACTCTCAGTGGACAAAACAAGCTATAAGAAAAGCTCTAGGAATTTGTGATGGCCATTTTTCGACTTTTTATACCCTATCAGTTTTTGAAGAAGCAGCAAATGTTTGGTATTTTTTAATTAAAATGATATGAGTATTTGAATTTTAATACATACATTTTCAACACACATCTTCGTCCTCAAATAGATTTTACACTATACCACAGACCTTTCTTGTCTGTGAGGTGATTCTGTGTGTGTGTGGGGAAACAAAACAGTCATTCGTATACCATGCGGTAGCTTCTACAATGTGCAAGGCAAACCAACAAATGTCTATCTGTTAAACTATTTTCTCTCTCGCTCCTCCAGGTCCCTGGATGCCCCACGGCGCACCGTCCTCGGCCCCGCAGTGCTTCCCAATGGCCGGGAGTTGACCCCGCCCACCAGGATGACGCTGCGCGAGCAGCTGAGAGAGAAGATCTCGGCGGCTTTCTACCGCCACGGGCTGCTGTGTGCCTCCTACCCAGTACCCATCATCCTCTTCACCTCCGCCAGCATCCTCACCTGCTGGTAGGTGTTCTGGGGTTTACATTTAAATGTTTCTATGCTCAAAACTTAAATGAAATTCTGTTTGTTTGACGCTAGACATTTGGAGCATCAGTATAAATACGGGTAGTAGTAGTTTGTTATTGTGTGTCTCGCTTGGAGAAGACATGGAAGTATTGTATTTATGTTGGCGAGAAATGGCCGGCTTCTAACAGCTAACGTTACGAACACTCATCCTGTTGATTTCAACACAGATTTGTTGTTCACAGTGCAGCATTATCAGGTAAAAATTGGGTGCGTCCCCTCAGGTTTAGTAGTGCCATGCTGTTGAACGCTTTTTTTTCTCTCCGCCGTGGCTCCGGTCCCAAACAAACTGAAACATGATACAGTATGCGTATGTGCCATTGTGCATGGGTAACTGTTGGTAAGCATCAATTAGAGGAATCAATAGTCACAGAGGCATGAGATGCCAAGAACGCGGACAACTACGCTTCTCTATTCCCATCACTAGCATTTTCCCTGCCTGCCAAAGTGGCGGATGTCCTGATGATTAAACCCGCCACTGCCAACAATTTACCCACATTTGGCAGGTGCTAATTTCAGACCCTGGATGTATGACTAAACCTCTTAGTATTGCCTTCTTCTTAGTGCAGACTCCATTACAACATGAGAGAAAAGCAATCCAGTGTAGACAGACTGAATTGAAGAGAAAATGATTGGACAGACAAGTAACCGGCTCAGCTCATCTGAACCGGCCATCTGCACACAAACATAACAGCCCCCCGCCGACACCATGACACAAACATTCACTCAACACACGCACATTTCTACTCTTGCTAAATCTCTGGTCAAAAGAGAGGACATAGGTCACAGAGTTGGTCTGGCTTCATCAGCAAAGGCATTGTAAAACAATCTCAGCAATCTGAAACACAAACATGCACCTGCTGCGAGCTGTCCTCGCAGCACCTTGCAGCAGGGGTGCAGAGCAAATGGGCGGCTGACCACCACCCGGGGCGAAGTGAAAGAAAAGAGCTTGACGACGGGGATGTTAAAGGCAGGACCCGAGCAGAGGGCTGTGAGAAAATGGCCCTGTGAGAATGGGAGGCCTGTCCCTCCATCTGCCTGTCAGGATGGGGGCTGGCTCTGCACAAAAGAGGCCTTTGTGGAGGTACAGTGACCTTGCAGAGTGGGGGAGGCATGGAGGGAAAACCGAGAGACAGAAGAGAGGTTTCTATCCAAACTGACAAGCAACTTCTAAAAGGGAAATTTGTACTAACAGCATAAAATGACAATACATTGTCCGCGTGGAAGGTAATAATGTTACTGATCAATAACAGTGACTCAGCAAATACCAGGCCCTCCCATCTCTCCTCCAGATAATACAGAAATACTAACACTTGATCAGAAGTTGTTATTGTTCTCAAACAAATCAATTTTCTTCAACGTAATAACTCGGATCATTTTTCAACAGGTACTCGACTTGGAGTCTTGTATGATTTACAAATTTGTAAAGCTGATAATGTCATCATACATTATCATAGAGTGAGATTAATCGAGAAAATAATCAACAGATTAATTGACAATGAAAATAATCATTATTTGCAGCCTTACAATCAACAAAAGAATCAGCACAGTGCATTTTTGCCTTAAAAGTAACCGGAGCAAACAGGCAGTAAATAGAAACTGTATCGTTGTGTGTAATTCTCTGGTTCATCAGTGAAGTACACTGCAGACTGGACTCTTTGCTAACTTTATACGAGTCAGCGCAGGTCAAGCACACATTGAGTAGACCTGCATCATAAAGGGGTATTACACAGCTGCAGTCCTCCTCTTTTTGCATGTGCCATTTTATATACAAAGTTTTAAAGGCTCTTTATACTTAAATAGTGCAAGACATCTGTCTTTACTGCTGTTGTATAAAAAAACGGACTAGCTGCTAATATAAATTCAAGCTTGGTCTTGACGACAGCCCATGTGGTCAGCTTTTCTTGAGGGGCTCTATCTCGACTCGACCGCCTACTGTAAAAGCTGATATATTGACATCATACTTGACTAATTAGTAATGCTTGAGTGCTGAATGTTTTCTCTCCCACGATTGTGGTTTTAGAAGGATTTAAATTAGCTGTGTTTTTGTTAAAGGAGCTATAAACAAAATTCAGAGTCTGGGCCAGGATTGCCTACACACGGCTCTCACCTCTGACGTCACAGCATACATGGAGGGTTCAACGTTAATGTTTTTTTTAGTTCTTCAAAAATCTACTTGCCCAGGGTCAATTTTTACTTGCCCCTACACAAATTGTTTTATTTATTAGTGATTTATCAAATAAAGTTATTTGTCATGTTTTATCCGCCTAGCTCTCAAACTTTCCGCAAACTGCTCAATACATAGTTGAAGTTTTGCCCACATCATCTCCAACGCTACCCAACTAAACCCCTGTTTCCAGGATAACTGAAATGATCACTTGCACTTCAGCTCATAAACTTTGTCTTTACCGCCATTTGTGCCCGATACTGTGCATGTGCAACTCTTAACAGAGGAGAAGGAAGTGAGATGGCTCAAGTTTCAAGTTTTGTTTATTTATAGAGCACATTTAAAAACGACAAAAGTTGACCAAAGTGCTCTACAGTGGTAAAATAACAATACAATATATATAAAAACTCCTTGGCTACTTTTCTTTTTTACCACTTGCTGATCTATCTCTCCCACCGCCACTGAAAGCTCATCTGTCAGCTATGTTACAGAGTTGCCCAACACCACCATTTTAAAATGAACTTGTCAGCCCTACACATACAAACACACAGGACAAGAAATGAGCGGTTTGGTGCTCAGAGGGAACTTGTTCCATAAGGACCCACCCATTTCCAGGAGGAATGGGGAGGGGGTCTCTCCAGGTAACACTTAATCCTGCAAGAAAAGCCGGAGGCCATGGTGTCATGTTCTCTGAAGGTGTTGCATAGTGAACACACACACACAACACGTGTGTATCAAGTATCTGCTGGTTATAAGCAATTGTGGAGCTTCACAAATACTAAGACGTGATCTGGTTCTGCATTTCAAATCAGAATACATTGTAGCTGCTCGTCAGTCTGAGAAAGAAAGAGTTATTTGTTGTAACTACTGCCTAAACAATGCATTTATGTCAAAAAATTAAACTGTACCCTGTCACCCTCCCCCCCTCTCCCTCTCTCAGCTATCCGTTATTGAGGCTTCCCCTGCCTGGGACGGGTCCTGTGGAGTTCACCACAGGGGTGCGAGACTACAGCGTCCCTTCCCATGAGCCTCAGGGAGACCTCGGAGAACGGCCCGACTGGGTAGGAGAAGAGAAAGCACACACATTTATATACATCCAAGAATTTGTCCTTATTCTTAGATTTCCTTAACTTTGAATCCTAAGCTTCATCTTAACCTACAACTAATTATAATCTTAAATCAGAATCCTAACCCTAAACTCCACAACATTGTCCTCACTCTGAAAGTGTAAAAGAAGTTCTCCAACCCAGACAAACAAGTTACAAAGTAAAGATGGAGGCTCATAAATAATGAAAGACAAACACAAAGCGATGGCTCTCTTGCTTGTCAGCAGTAGTTTTAATTTACAGTAAGCTTTTGAGGCAGGGAACTTTACAGCATTCACAGAAGACTTTCACTGTCTTGAGTTCTCGTTTAAAAAAATAAATCATTAAACCTGCTAATGTGTCTGGATCAGTGGACATCTGATTGTGTCCTGTTTGTGTGTTTGCTGTAGTACCGGGGTCCTCCGGTTGCCTACATCCAGCAGGTGTTGGTGAAGGCGGCGGTGTCTCCGTGGGACAGCAGCCTGGTGCCGGTGGACGTGTTTCGGTCGCCGCTGGGTCGAGCTTTCAGCCTGCTGGAGGAGATCCGCAACCACGTCCACTCTGACAGGTAAACACACACCTACATAGTGGTAGAGGACAAACCAGATGTTCATTCTTTTCAGTAAAAGGATGTCAATACCTGTATGGAGGACGGAACCTGCCAAAATAAAAAAATAAAAAAATATGTCATTAAATGTAGCAAAAAGAATATAAAAATAAATGTAACCATTAATTAATTGATAAAATGTGACATCAATTGACATTTCTGTTTTAATTTGCTTCTTTATTTATCTTTGTATTAATTCCCTTATTTATTTACTCCTCTGTTTAATTTTCCCTTTTATTTATTTAAGTATTTATTTTTATTCATTTTAAAATGTATTTATTTATTTTTGCATTTAGTTTTTATTTATTTTATATTATTTTTAAATGTGTGTATTTATTTATGTATTCATGCATTTATTTAACTCTGCATGTCCCAAAACTAAGGCTGCAACTATTATTTACTCAATTGATTAATCTACTGCTTACCTTCATGATTAACCGATTAAAAAATATTCATCTCAAAATGAAAGAAGTTGTCGTCTTCAAATCTTCAAATTCTTTTGTCTGACAAACTGTCCAAAACCCCAAAATATTTATTTTTTCTTGATTAATTGGTTATCAAAATAGTGCAAATTAATTTTAACTAATTAACTATTTTGCCTTTGGCATGAGAGAATGAAAGAAAAACATCTATGACCTCAAATAAATTGTTGACTTCCAGCGAGCCACAGATAGTCGGGCACGTGCTATCTTGCAGCGCTCTGTTTGTTTGACAACTGTACATATCAGTCCAAGTACTGATATGAGTGCTGATTCTTAGAAGAGTTTCTCATTTTGCTTGGAAGTTGCACAGTGCAGTTGATTTTTAATGTTCAAATCTAGAACTTTTCTGAACTAAAGAGTGAAATTAATGACATGGTACCTCCCTTGTGTTATTATTGTTCAATTATGCCGTAAAATTGATAGATAATTGATAGATTAATGTTATCTTCTGTTCAAATAGTAATTACTATTTTTTTGAGCTTTGTTAATATCAACTATTCCTCTCCTATGGCCTCCTCCCCGTCTGTTCCTCACCTCTGTCTTCTCCTTGTCTCTCCTCTGTCAGCTCTGGGGTTCGCAGTCTGGAGACGCTGTGTCTCCAGGTGACAGACCTGTTTCCAGGGTTACGGCGGATGCAGTCAGTGCTGCCAGAGCACGGCTGCCTGCTCGTTTCTCCCGGCAACTACTGGCAGAACCAGCGGGAGCTGTTTGACTCGGACCCCGACCTCCTCAAGACCATCCAGAAACATGAGCCGAAAGGCCTGCACACCTCAGCCACGCTTCGAGGTAGGGATGAGGAGGTGTAACAGAAGCTAATACACAGCCTGCGCAGTGCTTGGAGTCTCTTTTTTGTCTTGCTTTAGAGAAGTTTAATCAAAGAGAGAAAATAACATGGAGGGTGAGATTTGACTTTAGTTAGTTTCAGAATTGACACAGACAAACAGACAGAGAAGTTTTGAATTGTAAAGTTAAGGTTAACTGCTACATACACCCCCAAACCATCCTGGTGCTGTTCCATGTGCTTTTGATCTGAAGAGCACGATGACATTTTAAAGGGACAGTTTGGATATTTTTTAGTATTTATCTATAGTCAGTGGCGGTCGGCACACCCCCAGTTTGGAGCAACACGTGTTTTAGACACCTAAAAAAAGGCTCACCCCCCAAAAAAATCTATCAGTTAACGTGTATGCTATATACTGTATGTGCTGTCCTCTTCTTGTTTTGAGACATTAGGTGGCGTAGATTACTCACCATATCCAGTCTGAAAGGAAAATGCATTTTACACTCTAATAGAGGCTGCCAGTCTCAGACATGACGGCTTATCACTGAGTGTATGCTGAGCATCTTTGATATAAAAATGTGGCTCTTATCTTGACTGTCGGCATATCAAAGTAATGGTTTGTATGTTTGTTTAAAATGCATCATGAAGGTGCAAAATAAAGGAGTGGAGTTTATTCCAACAAGGCAGTCTGCCATCATTCAACAGGGGTAATTGTAGGGAGGTAGTGAGCGGGGGATTAGTGGTATCAGAAAACTAAGAGGCTTTCATATTGACAGAGAACAAGCCGTTTCATTCCTTGAGAACTTAGTGAATTGTCTTAAAAACGTTACCCACTGACACAGTGAACCAAATCACCCTCCCTGACTGGGCAAAGCCAGCTCAGCATTCTGCCTCACCTTCCAGCTCAAGCGATTTAGAGGTGGGGAGCTTATTCTGGAGCTGTAGTCAGGGACGGCGTGGCTGACAGATACAGTCAGACTGATACTCTTGTTCACATTGAAGGCCAGCCAGACTGGCGACTAGGGCTGCACAATATATCGTTTTTTTTTTTTTTATCGTCATCATGATGTCAACTTGCGAGATAAACACATTGCAAGACTGAGATATTGCACTCAGGGATTATTTTAGTTAGTTGAAAGAGAGCATCAAAGAAAACTTTAAGGGGAATATGGTAAAAAAATTAACCAACACATATCACAGTGAAACTTCCCCAGATGGTTACTTACATGAAGACAATTATTTTTTGTATTACAAGTTTTCTGAAATGTTATGTTTAGATATGCAAATGAGACATTATCTTATGAAATATGTGCTAATTTGCATACATTTCCAGAACAGAAATGTGAACATTGGATAAAGCCAGGTTCAAAATTCTTGTTTCATTTTGTTGATATACTGTATTATTCAGGTTTTTATTGAGGGAATTATGGATATCTCTTTGTATCACTCCATGAATAACAAAATACTGTCAACAGCCATAAAAAATGTTTTTAATAATTAAATGTTGTATAAATCAGGCTATGAATGATATATGAACAAACCCCTCTATAAAAACCTTCAGAATAAAGATAGGAATGAAACTGTTTGGAAAGTTTGGTATATGCAAGTGCTACTGAATTGGAGATTTCTGTCTCAGAGTCTGAGGAAAAACTTGTTTTGAGAAAACGCCTTGTGAAGATATGGATTGTAAAATTCACTACATTTTGAAGACACTACAGGTGAATAGACTAAACAAATTGAACTACTAGATATCACCATTAAACTTCCCCAGTTGAATGTTTAAATAAGCAAATGAGGCATTATCTAATGCTAACTTGTGGTGACTAAAGGAGAAATCTACAGACGTAAATTGACAAAATAGTAAAATAGACACCTAAATGTGTATCTTAGATGTTTTCTTTCCTCTAGTTCGAAAGTTGTTATGGAAGCAAAATAGCCCAAAATCTCAAAATTGACCAGTGCATGAAAAACAATGTTTTTGCCTATAGTGTCTCGCCTTAAAATGCAACTATCCTTTTTTTTAATTAGTTCCTTCTGTGTTCAGTTCAAGGTTCAATTTGTGGCAAAAGAAATAATTTCCTTTTATTTGTTTAATTCAACAAGCAATTTGTTGTATTTTAGCAGTATACTTAAAACAGCAGAACTGAGTACACTTTAATATCTGTTTACTTATTGCAAGTAATATCCTCATATCGTGCAGTCCCACTGGCGACTAATGAGTGACTTCCGGTCTAGATTACTTGGACGCTGCAGTGTGAATATTTAGTCTTTAGCCTTCCTGTTTGTCAGTCAATACAACTGGAAATTATTGTCATTTACAGTAATGTGCTATAGGCCTGTCACGATAACTACGTTACCGTCTTATCGTACGATAATTACGTTGTTGACCTATTGTGCGATATATGGGCATGACCTTGATCATTCTTGCTGACCTCGATATTGCCCGATACATGATGCCAGAATAAACAGCAGGGTTTTCGCTACCATTATAACATTTGGCCATTGTGCAGACATTGCACACTTTTGTTAACAGAGCCTGAGAGTCCATTTTATTTATTGTTTTGGTTGTGGGGTTTTGTTTTACTTTTACTGTTTTATTTATTTAGAATATTTTTTCACATTCCAAATAAAATGTCTGAATATTCTTAAGAATTAAAAGTTCTTTTAAAGAGTGTACTTGCATTATTTTGCTATTATATTATCATTATATCAGTGGCATAAAATGGTCTTAAAATGACAATAATAGCGTTTATCGCAATTATTTCTAGGACAATATATTGTCCAACAAAGTCAGTTATCATGACAGGCCTAATGTGCTGCACTATGTTTGTTTAATAACTTTTGTCTGTGTTTTTGTATGTTTTAGACCTGCTGTTTGGCGTACCTGGAAAGTACACTGGGGTCAGTCACTACAACAGGAAGAGGGTGGTGACATACACAATCACTGTAGTGCTGTCCAGCTACGATGCAAGGTGAGTTACTTATGCAATCAAAGAGAAATAGAAGTGCGTTTTTTAATATATTTTTTATTTTTATTTTTATTTTTGCTCAGAAATCACACAATGGCTGTTGTTTCGTCTGTTAAGAGAACATTTAGTCTAGTTTATATCTCTTTCTTTTCAGTTTTTTTTTTCACATTATGACACATAAGCTGAATATATATAAACTTACAACTGTCATAATGCAGAGTCTGTTGTTTTTTTTCAGACATTTTTCACATATTTTTTGGAGATATTTTCACATATTTTTCGGACATTTTTCACATTTTTTGGGGATATTTTTCACATTCTTCTGTTCTTCAGTTTTCGCTATTTGTTTCAGACATTTTACTAATAATTTTGGGATATTTCTCACACATTTTAAACATTTTTAAAAATATTTTTTCACATATTGTTTGGTGATATCGGCAGTGCTGATGATGATCTTGATGTCTGTGTGTGTCCAGGTTCCTGGGCAGCCTGCGGGCCCGACTGAAGCAGCTTCACCCGTCAGCCAACTGCAGCCTGAGAGATGACCACATGGTTCACGTCCACTTCAAAGAGGAGATCGGCATCGCTGAGCTCATCCCCCTCGTCACCACATACATCATCCTTTTTGCCTACATCTACTTCTCCACACGTTAGTCCCACTCCCTGCCTCTCTGCTCTGTCCTGTGTGACTTGTTCCACCATACTTTTTCTTTCTTTCTTTTTTCATTGTTCACACACCTCCCACCACTTAATCTTTTGAAATGTGCCAAAGATCCAGACTCGGGCCTATTGCACCTTTGTGTGCGCACGTGTGTTTGTGTGCCAAGGTTGTTCCTGTCTGGTGCAGGGATAATCCTCACACAGGAACATTGTACACTGCTGTAAGAATGCACCCGCCTAACCCTAAGCGACTTGCGTGTACAAATATTACTTCAGAAAGCAAATACACACACATACTCAGCCAATTAGTTGATTCATGTTTGGCACCTTGTTAAAGACATTTTTTTCCAAATTTAATGTGCAAAATTAACTTAAAATGTTATGTTTTTAGTTTCAGATTGTTAAGACAAAGTCTTGACTCCCATTCAAAAATATTTTTTTCTTATTAGAATAATGATTTAACTTTTTTCCCTTTTTGCTGGCATAGCAGTAAATGAATCTTCCTTTTATGTTAATCAATTTTAAAGAACACTATGTAGTTAGATCTTTACAATATAAGGATTTTCAAAATTAAAGTTTGAATGCAAAACCTTCATAGCTTGAAAAATAGTCACATTGGTAAATGCAGAGGTGAAAACAAGAAGGTTATAAAAGGCTTAAAATAAGATGGATTAATGTTGAAACAATTATGGATTATAAAACATAAATGCCTCTTTGAGTTCTTAAAAAAATCTTGTTTGCTCCACTGTTGGCTTCGTCAAGAACTTTCAAGATCATGTTTATTTTAATATAAGATTTGGTATTTTATCTAAAATCTTGAGTTTGCATACCTCCTTTTTATGAAATTCCTGGCACACAATTGATAACCTGGGTGATGAAGTAGTCTCCTCAGCAGATCGCCATCATTTGAGGGATTTGTTGAGTGACTTCATCGCTCAGGTGTTAAATAATTAAAAAGTTAATGAAACAGTTATATGGATAGCCTCTCGTGTCTTGCCCTTATCATATCTTCTTTTCCTCCCTGCAGGTAAGATTGACATGGTGAAGTCTAAATGGGGTCTGGCTCTGGCTGCTGTGGTCACAGTCCTCAGCTCTCTGCTTATGTCTGTGGGACTGTGTACGCTGTTTGGACTGACACCCACGCTCAATGGAGGGTAGGAATGCCCGCGTTTTTCTACGTGTTTTAGTTTTGGAAGATTACCAAGAAGTTTTTGTCTCCACCCTTGTGTGTTTGTTAGTTTGCCTGAGGGACAGAAACAGGGATGAATACTGAGAGTTTGTGTAAATTTTTGCCAGTAGAAAATTGTTAGTTTTTAGCCATAACCTTAAAGCCAGTGAATGTGGAGACAATTCAGTATCCAGGGTGTCAAGAAATGAGTTTTGCTTAAAATAAGTAACAACAATTATGTATTTCGGTGCAACAGTTTGTAAAAGTTTGGTGGAAGTTTGTGCTTGCTATTTATCTGACAGTCTGACAGTGCTCACTCCACATAAAACGCACCAGGGCTACATTACATCACTTTCAGCAAAGTTCATGGAGGACAATGAGGGCAAAACAGCATCATCGATCTGTTTTAACTGAATATTCTCTGGTCTAGCTCAGCTAAAAACACAGAATTCTTCAGCATGTTAGCTTTGTCGTTCACTACCGACAGGCTGAGCCCCGTACTCTGAAACACGAGAGCAGAGGATACTGATCATGTGAAATATTAGCAGAATGAATATAGGGGAAACACTGCTTTGGTTTATGACCAACTACCTGCAAAACTAATGAAATTCCCATCAGTCTCAGCTGTACTTAATTTTTAGTATTAATTAGCAAATATTAGGATGCTAACACGCTAAACTAAGATGGTGAACATGATAAACATCGTACCTGCTAAACATCAGCATGTTGACGTTGTCATTGTTTGCAAGCTTAAATCAGGAACATGTATCCTACAACTTGTGTCGTACATACATTTTATTCACAGAGGTAGTTTTATCAAGACTAACTGTAGTGGAAACCAGACCAAAACAATTAATATCCAACTTATTTATGGGAGGTCACAGAAAAGTTCTCAGTTGGAACAAGTTCTGCAGCCCTTGTTATGCTCTGCTATTGACATTCAAATGTATCCTGTTAATACACTGTGTGCACAATTATTAGGCAAGTTGTATTTTTGAGGATTAATTTTATTATTGAACAACTACAGTGCTCTCGGTCAATCCAAAATGTTAATAAACCTCAGACCTGAATATTTAAGAAAGTAAAAGTGAAGTTTTGGCTTTCTTAGGAGAATATCTATGTGTGCAGAATTATTGGGCAACTATTAGTGTGCAGAATTATTATGCAACTAAATGACAAACGAAAATTTTCCCATCTCACTTGTTTATTTTCATCAGTTAAAGTGAGAATAATAAACAAACAACTCAAAATTTACAAATAAACATTTCTGACATTTCAAAAAAAAAAAATCAGTGACCAATATAGCCACCCTTATTTTCAATAACAGTCATAAACCTCCCATTCATGGAGTCTGTCAGTTTCTTGATCTGTTGACGATCAACTTTTTGTGCAGCAGCAACCACAGCCTCCCAGACACTGTTCAGAGAGGTGTACTGTTTTCCTTCACCGTAAATCTCCCGTTTAAGAAGGGCCCACAAGTTCTCAATAGGGTTTAGGTCGGGTGAGGAAGGGGGCCATGTCATTATTCTTTCATCTTTAAGGCCTTTAATGGCTAGCCATGCAGTGGAGTACTTCGATGCATGCGATGGAGCATTGTCCTGCATAAAAATCATGGTCTTCTTGAAAGATGCAGACTTTTTCCTGTACCACTGCTTGAAGAACGTGTCTTCTAAAAACTGGCAGTAGGTTTGGGAGTTGATTTTGAGTCCATCTTCAACCCGAAAAGGTCCAACTAGCTCATCTTTAATAATACCAGCCCATACCAGTACCCAACCCCCACCTTGCTGGCGTCTGAGTCGAAGTGGAGCTCTGTGCCCGTTACTGATCCAGCCACGAGCCCATCCATCTGGTCCGTCAAGAGTCACTCTCATCTCATCAGTCCATACAACCTTTGAAAAATCTGTCTTCAGATATTTCTTGGCCCAGTCTTGACGTTTCAACTTATGTGTCTTGTTCAGTGGTGGTCGGGTTTCAGCCTTCCTTACCTTGGCCATATCTCTGAGCACTGAACACCTTGTACTTCTGGGCACTCCAGGTAGGTTGCAGTTCTGGAATATGACAGCACCTCTATTTGCAGTACACCTCTCTGAACAGTGTCTGGGAGGCTGTGGTTGCTGCTGCACAAAAAGTTGATCGTCAACAGATCAAGAAACTGACAGACTCCATGAATGGAAGGCTTATGACTGTTATTGAAAAGAAAGGTGGCTATATTGGTCACTGATTTTTTTTTTTTGATATGTCAGAAATGTTTATTTGTAAATTTTGAGTTGTTTGTTTATTATTCTCACTTTAACTGATGAAAATAAACAAGTGAGATGGGAAAATTTTCGTTTTTCATTTAGTTGCATAATAATTCTGCACACTAATAGTTGCCCAATAATTCTGCACACATAGATATTCTCCTAAGAAAGCCAAAACTTCACTTTTACTTTCTTAAATATTCAGGTTTGAGGTTTATTAACATTTTGGATTGACCGAGAGCACTGTAGTTGTTCAATAATAAAATTAATCCTCAAAAATACAACTTGCCTAATAATTGTGCACACAGTGTATTTACAGCCCCAAAAGGCCGTTACAGTTTCATCATTATCTCTTATCTTAGTCACAGAAAGACAAGGACGCTAACACACACACATTTGCACACACATACACACAAACCAGCTTATTGACTTCCCACTTCCTCTCCATTGATTTTACATGGATGTGGGTTAATGTTTACAGCAGGTGGGCAGAAAAATGTGTGTGTTAGTGTGGATGAAGAAGAAGGGACGGGGCGTGGATGTGGGTGGGACTCCACGAGGGGGCAGGGATACAGTGATATTGACATTTAATGGTTGTCCAATCATTTGAGGATTATTAGGAAGCAGACATTGTGGCGTGACAACAGCACACTGTTGTCCAACCACTGACCAAGATCCATGCAAGTCCGCTCTGGGCAGTGCTTGAACTTTCTGCGTGTTTGCATAAACACACATCAAGGTCAACATAACTAAAGATATGAATGCACACTACACATTCTGCTTACTCATGGTTGACTCCACATACAGGGCTCTTGATATAGTGGAAGTGATAGGGAGTGTGTGTGTGTGTGTTTATTATGTACAGTGTTACTGAGTGTGTCTGATGTCACATGCAGAGCTCTGTGACCCAGTTATACACTTCTACAGTACAAGCTTATCTATACTCTCAAATTAATCTCTCTGTGCACTTCAACAGAGGAGGTAATTCCCCGCAGGCACCTGCCAGGTATTGATTCATAATTGAGCGTAGTTATTATTTTCTTAAAGGTACAGTGTGTAACATTAATTAGCAGAAATGGAATATAATATTCTTCACTATCATTAGTGAATAACCATCTGAAACTAAGAATCATTGTGCTTTCGTTAGCTTAGAATGAGCCCTTCATATTTACATAGGGAGCGGGTCCTCTTCACTGAGTCCGCCATGTTTCTACAGTAGCCCAGAACGGACAAACCAAACACTGGCTCTAGAGAGGGCCTTTCACGTTTTTACGTTACCTGAAGGCCACCGTAGTTCTCCGACACGCTTATGAAACTGCGGTAACGTGAGCCGCAGAGTGCTAAACCGTGGTAGTGCCATCCGCAGTCTGACTTCAGTTGCTCCTCAAGAATTGCGAGGCGAACGGTGTTACCACGGTTTTGCACTACCGCAGTCTTGGAAAGGGAGGAGTGAGTGAAGGGGTACTCAGTTGGTTGCAATCTGCAACCACACCACTAGATGCCCCCAAATCCTACACACTGTACCTTTAATTCCAGCAGGAAGAAAACCCTTTTTGTTAAAATCATTTAATATTAATTTGTGGCCTTTGTCAAATACACTTTTTTAGATCCAGCCATCACTCTCGCTGTGACTAATGGATAACCTGATGATTCATGTGCGGTCAGACAGCTCATTATTCAGAAACGGCACAGCTTCTTGTGAAATGAATGACCACTGAGTCATTGTGGGTGATACACGAAATATTTTTAAAAAGTGGTTCTTCACAACCATATCAGGGAGATGGGAAATGTTCCTCAGCTTTACCTCTGGCACTTTGATGAGCTGATGATCCAGGAACTAAAGCTTGTTATACTTTTGAGTTCATTGTCAGATTCTCTGATGTGCATGGGGGAAATTAATGTGAAGACAGAAGCTCAAAAACATGCCAACATGGCAAGAGAAAAATTACCTAGTAATGATTAGGTATAGTATATACACAGTATGCAAACCTACACTCAGAAGTGAGTCCTGGTGTAGTTTTTTATGCCTCCATGCCGGCGAAAGCCGTGGCTGGGGCATTATGTTTTTGGGTTGTCCGTCCCTCCGTCCGTCCCATTCTCATGTATGCGATATCTCAGGAATGCCTGTAGGGAATTTCATTACATCTGACACAAACGTCCACTGAGACTCAAGGATAAACTGATTAGAATTTGTTGATCAAAGGTCAAGGTCACAAGCCGTGTTTCCATTCAATTGTGTTGCGAGTTTTAAGCGAACTTTTGAAATGCAAATTAAGCCCATTTCCATCGTCTGGTTTGGAGTGAATAAACTCGGCTACGGCATAGTTTCATCAGTAGCTGCCCCTTTATGCTACACATGGTTGTAATCTGCTAGTAATTCCAGCATTTTCACACTATGGGAATATCTGAGAACACGGTCAATGTCACCTCACAAAATGTTTTTGGCCATAACTCAAGAATTCATCTGCTAATTATGACAATTTCACACAAATGTCTAACAGGATAAAATTATGAAGTGATGACATTTTGGACAGACATGGATGTAAACTGCAACTTGACTGGTTGGCGGAGGCATACCAGTAATTTTAGTTTCATTTTATTCCTGTGTTTGAAGTTTCGTTGTTTTCTGTGTGCAGGGAGATTTTTCCTTACCTGGTGGTGGTGATCGGCCTGGAGAACGTCTTGGTCCTCACCAAGTCTGTGGTGTCCACCCCCGTCGACCTCGAGGTCAAACTTCGCATTGCTCAGGGTAAGGCTACATTTACATTTTGTAAATCATACTATTCACCACATAGTTATCCTAAAAAATAAATCAAAGACTAGTATATGGAAGAGCAAGAGGATGTATATCTTGGATATTATTTTGTTGATTAAAATATTGATTTTTACAGTATAGTGTTATTTTAAAAACATTAGTAACATATTCAACTTGATAAGAAGCTATTTCTTTGATTTGCCAAGTGACCTAAATCCATGTAATGTAATTATTAGCTTGCTAGCTATCCTGCTAACGCAAGCTACCAAAAACATCAAGTAAAATATGCTTTACGTAGCTAAAGTTTGACGGTTTCAATTGAATGTTTGGGACATCACTAGCAAACAGCTATGGCTACAGTATATATCTTAAGAAGAATGTGTATTCTTCGGTGGAGGAAAATCAGGATGGTTGCCTTCAGTTGAACACTTTTCTTATTACACGGTTTTGTTGAATACTCAATTCTGATGAGTCACGGCGTTCTACAGTCTGTAATTTCTTTATAGCAGACCGCTGCTATATATAACAGACTGTTGCTTTGAATGCAGTTCTGATGTCGGACTCTGGCGGACCGTTTTTGTGTCAAATAATTGATTTCTTAAGTAAGTAGCCGTGTAATGAGCGGGATAATGTATAGCTAGGGGGTCATTGTTATGAAATAAACCCTTTCAGGGTTATGCAAGAGCTGTCGGGGTTTAATTCACAACAATCTTAACTGTTGTCATTTTTCCTCCAGGCCTTAGTAATGAGAGCTGGTCTATCATGAAGAACATGGCCACTGAACTGTGCATCATCCTCATTGGATATTTCACTCTGGTGCCAGCTATCCAGGTAAAAAATATGGTTGTTGCATCAGCAAAAACGAGGTAAAAAATAATAGACGTGTTTCATATACTGAGACAGAATATAATGTGTCTTCTCACACTAAACATTGTGTGTCCTTCTTGCATCACATGACACACTCAAAAACTATTTGAACTAATGGAGGAAATTGTTCATTCTAGTTTAGCATGTACTGTTGGCTTTTTAGCTAATTTAAGAAAAAGTTTGAACATTTCAGGAGATTTTAGAAGCCAAAAATAGCTAATGAAGATGCCTCCCCATTAGATATCATAGTCATACATAAAAAAGGAAAAGAATAAAATCAAAGATTGCATAATTCATCAAAGTTTCAAGACTAAGCAGTAATACAAAAAAATTTAAGAAATGTATAATTTACAAAAAACTTCTTTTGGATTAGGAAAATCTTGAGTGGGACGTGGCGGCCCGAGCTGTATTATACAGTAATACATAATATGAGGATAAATTAAGCTGTAATAAAAAGTTAAAATACCGGATTGATTAATCAATGAACAAAGTTAGAAATGCAAACATTAACTTTGTCTGTATGCTGGTCTGATGTCTCCACTGGTTTCTGTATGTTGTAGGAGTTCTGTCTGTTTGCTGTGGTTGGCCTGGTGTCTGACTTCTTCCTGCAGATGTTCTTCTTCACCACAGTGCTATCTATAGACATCCGGCGCATGGAGGTGAGAACTCTCACTTGTACATACAGACATTTTCAATCATGACTACATTCAAATCACAGAAATAGGTTTCCTCAAAAGTAAATAGAAGTGAAACCCAGCAGGTTGACAATTGTTAGGATTAGGGATGTCAACGGTTAATTGGTTAAGCCTCGATTATGCTTTCCACAAGGACAGTCGCACGGACATAAGCTTGTGCGGAATGGTGACAAGGAAACGTTTTGGTCTTTTGTAGTCCGTGCGTGTTTCTCCTCACGGCAAATTGCATGGACAGGCGAAAACCTGCAGCACGGAACACCGGTGAAGGGCCGTATCTGACTATTGAAAATGTTTCAATTCAGAATCGATGCATCATGTGATCGGCCCCCCTTGTCGGCCTTTCATAAAGACCACCGATCAAACGATTTAGAATGAATATCAGCGGTGGTCGATCGATCGGAGCACCCTCAATGTTGACCTCATCAAAATGCGGAAATGAACTTCAGAAAATAAAACAAAAGGCAAGACATTTACAAAACAAAACATTAAAATTTCAGCACCTCTAGATGGATAGCGCTTCGAAATGCAGAGCCAAAGCTCATTGATTCAATGGAGCGCCGGACTAAAAGCAAAGCACCTCCTGTATTTTATTTCATTTTGCATTTTTTTCTTGTGCTGTCAAAAACAAAATGAAGCGAAACTGACTTCCCTAGTTACGACTGTTTTGAAGTCTGCGTGTATTTATTCTTGACAAACAGCGGCACATACTGTACAGTATCTGTGAATCGACCATAATAATCTCAAATGTAAACATGAAGATAACATGAAAAGCTCGAACAGGGACTAGCACAGACAACCCTTTCCTCATGAGCAGATATAGGTAATACAGGAGGTCAAATGGAAGTCACAGGCCCACATACATTCACCACATAGTTTTCAGATTACTGTTTCCACACACGCATTTCTTATTTCCTACTTACACTCCACTGTTGGTCCTTATTTCCTGTCACACACATAGTGAAACCTTTCATTTGTGTTTAGCTCAGTGCCCCGCTAAATGAGCATTAGCACCATAAGCCTATACATTTACATACACAAAAAAATCAGCTTACTCTTAAGTTCTTAATCCTTAGAAGAATATGTGGTAAAATATGTGATACATATGGCTGCAGCTAACAATTATTTTCATTATCAATTAATCTGTTGATTTTTGTTGTTGCATTAATGGTTTAGCCTTCAACACAGTTTCCCAGATGTGTAAACCTTTCATTCCCCTCCCAGCTGGCTGATTTGAACCGCCGCCTGCCAGCCGAAGCAGGACTACCGCCACCCAAGCCCGGCCCGCTGCGTCCACGCGAGGTCCCCCCTCCCCCACGGCCCTCCCCCCACACAATCACCCTGCAGACCCCGGCCTTCAGGAACCTGAGGCTTCCCAAGAGGCTGCGTGTGGTGTACTTCCTGGCCCGCACGCGCCTGGCTCAGCGCATCATCATGGTGAGAAGATGGATTAAAAACAGACTGTAAATTTGTACTCTGTGATGTACAATCTGCTGTATGTCATTTGTCTTACATGGTTGGCTTCCTGTGTCTGGACTTATAACATTCTCATTGTATTAATGTCACAAAGACTGACAGGAACATTTGCTGTTAAATATTTGCTAGTTCAGTGACGCATCAGTGTGGCTGCACCCTCAAGCTGACTTTTACATGTGTGCCATTGCTTTAAAATGGATAAATAGCTTTGCAATTTAAACCACATTAACAGGGACTGGTAGTTTATGCTGTGTTTCCACTACGACCGACACAGCAACCGGCTACAAGTCTTTTTCAATAGAGGCCGGTGAAATGAAACTACAAACTGACGCCCGACACTTGTTGCTGTGTGACGCGCGTGACCCGCTACAAATAAGTTTGAGCTGGTCTCAACTTTTTTCAGCACTCCAATGACACCATGAAGCTTCAACCAATCATATGTTTCTGTTTCATCCACTCAAAAATGCCGTTAGCCAGTTCCCAGTGCTATTTAACAACATAATACGTCAAAGAGAGTCAACTCACCAACAATGTAACTGGCCATGGTGGCTGTTTTGTTGCTTTCGTCACTCTTACATCCACATTAAGCTAGTTTAATCTGAAAGAAAGTACTACAATTTGAACTTCAGTGTTGATGACGTTTTTTCTGTTGGTTATGACACTGTGAGAATGAATGTGAATAATTTGTTTGGTTTATTGTGACAGCTGGTGAAAGAGAGATTAGTTATTATGACAAGTCTATATGACAAAGAACAAGTTATGCTTGATGATCGCTGTGATATGATGTGTGACTGTAAACATAAATGAATGAGAGAAATTCCTTTGTAAGGAAAAGTACTGGAGGTGGAGACCTGACTTTTTCAGGCGTCACTGAACACCAGTTTCATGAAAGCAAAAGTCAAAGCAACTCGAGCAGAAATCATTCATTTGCTTCATCTCCAGGTTGGCACGGTGATTTGGATCGGCATCCTCGTCTACACCGACCCAGCTGGAATACGCACCTACCTGGCTGCACAGGTGTCTGAGCAAAGCCCCCTGGGAGATCCCGGAGGAGGCGGTCTGCCCCCTCACCTCGGGGTGGCCCCCGTCTTCCGTGGAGGAGATCCTACCAGCACCCTCAGCATCCACCCCGCACCAGATCCAACACCCTTACCTGAGAACCAGTCACAGGGCCACCATGGCTCCGCCAGGGCGGGGCCCCTCCCCCAGGCCCCGCCCCCTGCTGTGCCCCAGATCACCTGGGGAGCAGAGGATGAGGAGGGCTGGAGGAGGCTCTCCTTCAGGCACTGGCCATCGCTCTTCAGCTACTACAACATCACTTTAGCCAAGAGGTGAGAGGAGAGTTATTCAGCGCTCACCAGTTACAGTAGAAGACGATTCAAATTTGGTAGGTATATCTATCATGTTGAGACGTAAAAAAAGCCATTTGGAGGTATACCTTAAACCCAACAGGAAGTCGGCCATTTTGAATCCTAGGTCGTTTTTTTTTTTTTTACAATTTCCAGGAGCTGTACTTTAACGGACTCCTCCTACAGATTTAACCTAATCAACTTCAAATTTGGTCATTAGTATCTTAAGACCTTTGAAGAAAAGTTGCTCAGAGATCAAAAAGTTATCGAACTATGTTGCCGTGGCGTGGTGCCGAAAAAAAGGAAGTTTCGGCGTTCATTAACCAATCTGCTCAAAATATCTCATGCCTGATAAAAGTCCCTGCATAACGACATTCACAGGCAAAATTTTGCTCGCAGTAATAGCGCCACCTAGACGTAACAGGAAATATCAAGTTTTACACATTGATGTACTCTGCCTCACAGATTAATCAAATCCACCTCAAATTAGGTCAGAATAGCCTTAAGACCTTGATGATGCTTCCTGATGAAAATTGTGAGTTTTCGTCGAATGGTGGCGCCGAGGCGAATTTTGATGACTCGCCATTACAAAAGAAACTGTTGTAACTCGACTCCAGATGGTCAGATCTTTTCCAAATTTCAGTTGTTTGATGAGCGTCCAGGCCTGAAGACATCTACATGCCAATTTTGAATCATACTCATAGCGCCACCTAGTGGCAACAGGAAGTTACAGTCGCTATATTTTGGCGTACTACTGTTTATTATTGTCCATCCTGTTTCAGGTACATCAGCATCCTGCCTGTCATTCCCGTCACCGTTCACCTGAGCCCCCAGGAGGCCATTGAGACACGTCACCCTCAGGACACGAGACACCCCCCTCCATCCATTCCCAAGGTCTCTGCAGATCTACAAACGGACCTCACCCTCTACAAGTTAGTACACACACACACACACACACACACACACACACTTGAATTTCACTTCACTTGAGAAACCAGGTGATTGTTGTTTTCTAAAGTAACCCAGTTTTTAAAGAACTCATGTACAACAAGACAAAACTTCAGACAGAGAAAGTAACACTAGCGGTTCAATAGAATAACTCAATCCAAAGTCTGAATCCAAAGTGAACTAAAAAAGTCAGTTTCAACAGCCTAGCAGATGGTTATTTGTAAAATACTCGCTCAAAGTAAATTGTTATTTATGCCTGCCGCATCCGCGAGGGTCGCAAGTGACGCAGGGGTTCCGTGCAGGAGGTTTTCGCCTGTCCGTGCACATCCAACATTTTCTAATTACGTGGACGCAGATGGAGAGAGAAAATGGAGAAGTTTGTGTGGAGCTTTGAGAATGTCGGTTTGCCGCAAGGAGAAACCCGCACAGAGTATAAAAGATCCCAACGCTTCCTCGTCACAATTCCACGTCAGCTCATGTCTGTGCGTCCGTCCTTTCGGAAAGTATAACGGAGGTTTAACCCAGTATTTTGTCTGCAACAATTGGCAAAATGCTCCCACCTAAAAAGGGATGGGGGGAACGTCACGCTGCCTATAACTAAAGCACTTAAAACATGTCAGCCTTATTTAGAAAATGTGGCAGTAGGTAGGGGAGAAATCTGATCACGTACCAGCTGCATGTAAATAATGTTTTAAGCTGTTGGTTTCTTGGGCTCCTGGGTTCTTTTCTGCATGTGAATAGACTCAGAATGTGAATCAAAAATGAAGCCTAGACTAAAATATTGCACAATGCAATTTTTTGTTATCATTACATTTGTTTTGATAGTTAAATAAACTCATTTTGATGACTTAATATAGTTTGCTCAGTGCCTATAAAACCATTTAGCTCCTTTTGACTTTTTCATGGTTTATTGTTTTACAACTTTAAATCAAATTATGACACGGCTTTGTTGAATACTCCTGATCGGGATCGGTCAATGACGGCGTTCTATGTCTTTATATTAGACCGTGCAGTTCTGATGTCGCACTCTGGCGGATCGTTTTTGTGTCAAACTATTGATTTCTTAAGTATGTAGCAGTGTAATAAGCGGGATCATGTACAGCTAGCTCGTTGTGAAATAAACCCCTTTAGGGCGTTGCAAGACACCTGCGGCTCACATCGCCCTGTTGGGGTTTCAGCTCGCTGTACATTATCCCTTGCTTATTACACGGCTTTGTTGAATACTCAATTCTTATTGGTCAATCAGCCCGTCGGGGTCTACCCCTCCGCTTTGCGGTGGGGTGCCGCATCGCCCTATTCGGGTTTATTTCACAACAGTGACGGCTCGCTGTACATTATCCCTTACTTGTATTCAGGCATTTTTTTACACGGATCAAAACAATGTCGAAATGAAAACATCTCTACAACGTGGTTGAATTGATGATATGTGTTTTTTCCAGGATTGGCTTTCTTTTTTAGACTGCCATAAATTGATCAATTTGGCAAAAGATATTTTGGAAATCTACACTTGGTTTAAAACAAAACACTCACACATAGACTAGTGTGATCAGGGTCCACAGCAGTGAAAGGTCCTTGGCCTTGGGTCTTTCCACCAGGGTGTCATTGAACTGATTGCACAGTGGATATTGAAACCTGTAGGATTCTTCATCTGGATGTAGAGCAGTAAAGTAGAATAGGTTCCAACGTGGTCTGGAGTCAAGGTCATGTTGAGCTCACACTCACACAGGCGGGGAATAATGACAAATGTGATTTGTTTGTTTTTGATTAGCATTTAAATTAATATAGAATATGTGTGATACTGACACGTTTTGATCATCGAAGTTGTACTACAAGTCAGAAAAAGAACATTCAAGAGCCTTCTGTTGTGGATGTTTTATAAGGTAAAATGTTTTGAATTACACAGTGTATAGGAGGCCTTTTCTTTTGCTTCTAGAAGAAAGGAATAAAGGAGAAGCTTTGTCTTATGGATGCATGAAGTGCACTCTGTCAAGTGTCACTGGACTGATTGTTAACTTATCTGAGGCGAAAATAGTGACAAAGAAAAATACTAAAAGATATGGGAGGTTGATTGTTATCTCCACGTTCAAGTATTGTCTCTCCATGACTGGACCAACTGGTTGCTTTAAAGGTACCTGTGGTGTGTGATGTAACAGTGGAGAGGAGGATCGTTTTTCCTGTATAGTCTCTGACAAATTAAATTTGCTACTCGGTTAAATGCATTTCTTTTGCTCTGTAGCTTACATTTTAGATCTTCAAGTAATAATAATTCAAATAAAGAAGCACTTTCCAGCTCCCTCTGTGTCCCCCTCCCTCGCCAACAACATCAGAGTCACTGTGCTGCTGTGTTGTGTAAGCCAAAGTGTTGTCACCTTGACTGCCAAGTGGAAGGCTGAGCTCTTCGTTTCATCTTTGGACAGTAGATACGAAGGCTATCAGCTGGTCAGGGTCGTGACCCTCACAGCGGGGAAAGTGGCAGCTGAGTTTACGGCTTGTTTAGATGTCCTTGAGACAGAGAGAAGGCCAGTGTGATAAAGGTGAACATGCTGTTACAATGAGATTCAGAGCAGGTTGCAACACAGACACAGGTAGATTGTTTTCTAATCACTAGAAAAGATCTTTGCATGCAGCAAAAAAAAAAAAATGCAACAATGGAGCCTTGAGTAGTACAGGCAGTCATTTCACACAAATGTTCCATACTCATCGAGTCATATTATGACTACGACCTATTTCAAATTCACTGTTCACTCTGTCTGCACTAACCAACGCTGCATCATTGCTGCCCGCGTCAGAGCAAATCTTTCATCTCCCCAACCTCCACCTGTATTAGCATTTAGATTTGTTTGAACTCCCAATGGGGGGTAACGTTACAGCTCAGCCAAGGAGGACGCCATTAATGTTTACATATCGTGCTGTCATGAGCACAAGCCTCTCGTCCATGAGTAGATGTGAGTAGCTTCCTTCTGTGTGGTGATACGTTTGGTAGCTGTAGTTCGGTAGAAATATAATAGTTCCTACATGAAAGTGCTCACAGCAAGGTCTGTGGATTATCTTGAGTAACCGGGTCGTGATTTCTGGAAAGAGACATTGCTGTTGAGTTTTTCAAATGTTTTTCTAAAAAAAGATTTTCTTAGAAGTATTTTCTAGTTCCGTTATATTGGAGAGAAGGCAGACATATCTACGGTACGGGTGTAAGAAAATATTGATACACATGAGTATCGCGATATTATGTTGTGCGATGCTGTATCGATTCTCCAAAACACTATACATTTTTTATTTACCTTTTAAAAATCCAACGGCCCGCCATTGGGTTTTATAACCCAAACAATTAATTGCAAAACAATTTATTGATAAAGAAAATAATCTTTAGTTACAGCCCTAGTTCTTTCTCATCACATATTATCACTTGTCAGTCCTCCTTCCTTCCTCCTCTACTCTGCAGTGTGTGTGTTTACATAAGTAGGATTTAGGGGTGACACGATTCTCCAGATCCACGATTCGATATGACTTTTGATTTTAAGGTCACGATTCGATTTGATTTTTGATTTGAAAATGCCATTGTTTGACTATGGAGTCTTGATTCATAAGGCTCAACAGATCATCGGTTTTATGCCCTGACAACTGTCATTTACACTTTCAAATTGTTCTTTAAAAAGAGAACTGAACTCCCTTTTTATTTAGAAAGTGTTTCAGAAATTAGACTACAACAGTCTGCAAAAATATGGTTTTGTTGTCATTTACTGTCGTGCTTGTTTCTCTCCTCTTTTTTTCCCTCTCCTCTCTCTCTCGTTTGATCACTGTTTGTCACCGAGGCCGGAGGCGGAGCTTTGGAGCTTTGGTCTGTGTGTGATGAGAGACAGTACTCGGCAGTCCTGCTAGCTTGTTGCTCTCACTAGTCACTATCAATATCAGCTGCTCTGATATTGTTGATATTGTTCAATGTTGAGTTGAAAAAAGTGTGCATGTAGGCTGAAATTCAACCGTGGTGTTGTTCTGTCAGGAGATGCAGTGACTTAATGTCAAACCAACTAAGAGTAGAAGAGCTTTAAGTAAGGAAACTAACTAACTAACTAACTAACTAACTAACTAACTAACTAACTAAAGTCTGCGAGCTGCTAGGCTAATTCATGCAGTGTAAAATGCCATAGGCATACAGGAAGTGCCCGGAGTATCGTAGCGACAGGGACAGACCACATTTCCCATCATGCCTGCCTCATCTCGAGTGCCGGACTGAGTAGTTTAAGTTTGCCCGTTTATGTTCTAAAATGCAAACGTTACTTTTGTTAGTGTTTGTAATGTAATGTGTCTGTTGTGGCTTATGTTGGTAATTGAGATTTTTGTGCTGGTTTATAGTTTTAACCAGGAGTGCGGTGGCTGTTACATCTCTTGAGTTACAGCTGTTTTTTTTCTTCAGAAGCACGCATGTAGACGGGGCTGAGTAAAATAAAATAATCATTGATCCTGCTTTTGATTTAGATGATGATAGATGAGATTGGAAGATTATTTCAATCGATTTCCGATTTAGAATCGAAATTGTGACACCCCTAGTAGGATTGTATTACCACACAGCCACACGTTCAGCTGTTCATAACTGCACATCATAAACTTGTCGAAGACTACATAACACTCTTTTAAGGCTTTAGGAGATACTGACCTGCTAAACTATTTAGGATTAGTGACACTGTGTAATTATTACATAAACAAGGTGTTCCATCTGCGTTTGTCTTAAATATCTATTTAAACTGGGAACAGCGAGTACCTATCACTGTAAATATTGCAACAAACCTGTACGTAATCTTTTCAGCCTCTCAAACACTAGTGAGACATGGTGTGCGTCTTTTTGTATTTCTCAGTAATGTAATTGCATATCAGCAAAGAGACCAATTTTCCACATTGTTTCAAATCCCAGTTTTCAACCGCTAGAATCACAATATGGCACACGTTTCCCATATTCAAGTATTGAGAACAGGATACTTCCAGGCACCGTCTTTGAATCAGATTTCTGACTCTTTCTGTGTTAGGCCCTGCCAAGATCAGATTTATAAAATAAAGTCTTGAGTATTAAGTGGTCTGAACACACTTGCAAAGTGCACTTTGCATGCATGCTTCCAGAGTGTTGACTTATCAAGTTCAGTTTGTTTGGACGGGCACGCATCAAAGCCATCAGTAACGTCTGCACCTCCGACCTCTTGTAAGAGAACAAGTAGTGAGAACACAAATCCAACAGACAACAGGGCATGACCCCAGAACATTATTAATAAAAAAACACTGACTTTGCGTCATACTTTGAAAGCTAACAAAAGAAGTACAGACTGACTCATATTCACTTGTTTCTACATCAGACAGCCGAAGTTAAATTATGGCAAGAAGTGCAGGACAACTCGTCCTTCTTGGGGGGTGACAGGTTACCAAAACAGCCATGAGCTATTTGTGAATCCAGTCAATTTGTAATTGGACAGTGTGAGCCCAAAGAAAATGAAGGCAGAAGGATGCTAAAGTAACTTCCTTAGTTCTGTATGGTTGCTCATTAAAAGCGAGATAATAAGGCGTTAACGCAAATACGTTTTATTGCCACCAATTTCTTTAACGCATTACCGCAACTTGCGCTTTTCAGGTTGTAGCGAGCTCAGTTTTAAAGCTGTGAAGATGCAGTGGTGCATTTTGTAAGTTTATTCAAAAACATTTTTAAACATTAATGAAATGAACAAATGTAAAGATGTGGCCACTAGAAGAATGTGGCTGTACTGGGCAGGTCCACAGTGTGAATTTGTCGAATTCAATTCAGCTGATTACATGAAAAAACATTTGTCTTCTCCTTCGTCCCTCCTTCCATCCAGGGTGGCAGCTCTGGGCCTGGCGGCGGGCGTCCTGCTGGTTCTGCTGCTATTCTGTCTCTACCGAGTGCTCTGTCCACGTAACTACGGCCAGAACGGTGTCTCCCATGGGCGCCGGCGCCGAGGGGACCTGCCCTGTGACGATTACGGCTACTCGCCACCGGTCAGCGAGATCTCACCGCTGCTGCTGAGGGGCCACAGTATGGTGAGCATTGGGTTGATCTTTTGGGGTAAATTTATTTGCAATGAATAGTCTGACAAAAGTCTTTTTCTTAGTTATTTAGTTAAAAACCCCTCGGACAATGATGAAGACTAGATCTTGTCAAAATGTGTCTGTTGTAGTTTGAACTACTCATGACTTTCAGTATCTGCAGATAGAGAACAATCTATGTAGCCACACTGTAGAGAAGAAAAACAACAAATCAGTAGCTAATACTCGCGTTTGTTTAAGATACGTGTGTGAACCGGAAAACACTGACCCCTGAGCCAGTGTTAATGAGTTCAGTTGCCATGTTACACATACTGTAATTCTGAAATTGTTCTGTTTCTTGGAGGAACACTTACTGTACATGGGTGCATTTCTCCAGACGAGTCAAATTACCCTGTCAGTTTGGAACAACAACAACAAAAACAGGAGTTCACTGTTCCACACTTGAACAGGAATAGAAAATTTGTTGTGGCGACTAACTCCAAAATGAGGTGTAAGCCAAGAATGAACTGTCATCCGCTACCCAAAAATACAAACAATCGAAATGAGTGGTTTTCCTCATGCAAGGTGTGATTTTCCTCCTGCAGGGTGCAGTTTTTTCAAGTCCATTTGTTCATTTGGTTCATGCTCAGTCTTTCTGTCTCGCAGGACATCGAGTGTTTGGCCAGTGACGGGATGCTGCTGGCTAGCTGTTGCCTGGCAGGACAGATTCGCGTTTGGGACGCCCAGACTGGTGACTGTCTGACCGTCATCCCAAGCCACGGGTGAGAATGTCACAATATTTTTGTTAGTTTTTTTCAGTGCTTTGACGGTGGTGATGTCCACTGAAATTGTCCAGCACTTTTTATTTATTTATGCTTAAGTTAAAAGTGATTTCAGTTGCTTTCTTCTGGTCACGCTCATTCCTTATACTATCACAACATCACACTTCTGATTTTGTTTTCTAGAATCTAAGTTTTCAAAACTAATTATTAGGGCTGTCAAAGTAAACGCGATAATAACACGTTAATGCAAATTAGTGAGAGTGAAGATACTGGGCTTGAGTTTGCCATGTTATGATTTGAGCATATTTTTTATGCTAAATGCAGTACCTGTGAGGGTTTCTGGACAATATTGGTCACTGTTTTGTGTTGTTAACTGATTTCCAAACATAATACATTTGCATAAAGCAGCATATTTGCCCACTCCCATGTTGATAATAGTATTAAATACTTGACAAATCTCCCTTTAAGGTACATTTTGAACAGATACAAAATGTGCAATTAATTTGCGATTAATCACAATTAACTATGGACAATCATGCCATTAATTGCGATCAAATATTTTGATGGCTGATATCTATTTGAGATTTTAAAAATCTGATAGCACTATATTGAGCAGTATATTGGCCAATTGTCTTTACATAAACCCATAACATCACCTTCATTTTATAAAAAAATTTAAGAATTGTGACAAAGATATGTACTGAGCAGGACATTTGACATTTTACAGTATGAAAAATAAACTTGCCAGTGCTCTCTGGTGGTCAAACTATGTGATTTATATTACCTCATATACTGTTTACTCAATAGTACAAATTTCTGTACTGCAATTTATTGTTGCCTGTTGTCCGACACACTGTATATGCTGATAAAGATACACATCTTAACATCCACCAATAATATAAGGCAGACCGATTTATCTCCCTGAAAAGCTCACAGTATAATTTGATGTTGCCTTGCAGCTAACTAACTGAGTGCTGTTTCCTCCTCAGGCTCAGACGGAGCAGCAGCAGTGGCTGCTGGGAGCAGCGGGATGGCTGGGACAGCGTTAGCGGACCCGCAGACTCAGATTGTTTAGGCTCTGAAGCTCACGGCCCCTCCATCAGTGGTGATGGCCTATCAGAGGAAGAGGGCTACCCGCTGAGACGCCGCACCGCTCCCACGCGGCCAACGCTATTCACCGACCAGCCCGATCTCACCCCTCTCATTGACACTAACTTTGCCTCCCAGCCCCCCTCCCACCTCTGCACCCCACCCAGGGAAGGCTTTGACTTTGGAGGTCTGGTGGAGCGTGCCTACACAGAGCACGAGCCCCCCTCACCCTCCGCCTACCCCTCTCCTTCCTCAGCTTCCTCCTCGCCGCCCTCAGGAGCTCAGCTCCAGAGAAGACCCAGCTTAGGGGATGCAGCCGCCTTCTTAACCCAAGATAGAGCCTCCACAGCGGGGACGCAGGCGACCGCAGACTGGGAAAGCTCTGTCTGGGCCATGGAGCTGAGAGGAAATCTGATAGCTGCTGGGAGGAGCAGCGGTAAACTGGAGGTGGGTAAAATCTATAATATGTATTTATCTTATGCCTTTTCTGTTTGTTTTTGCACAAAGAAAAAAAAATCGAAAAAAAAAAAAATTTCATGATGATGACCAAATATTTTGTCTTTTAATATTTTGTTTTGCGTAAAAGACTCACTGTGAACTTTGGGTACAGATTTAATATTTTGAAAGTTACTCCCAGCTATTGGCCAATACCATTTTTTATAAGTATCGAATGTGAAATATGAGTTCACAAAATTCATCAGTTGCTAAGAGATGCCTTCACATGCTTAATGTTGTTTGGAAAGACTTGTTGTTCACTTTTAAATGAAAAGCATTAAGAAGTAAAAAATATTATGATAGCCAGGCAGTTTAGAGCCTGTCATGTTTCTGAAAAATGTTTTGGCTTTGAGAGAGATACTGAACCTCCACCTCCTCTGTCGTTCTGTATAAAACATCAACTAAAATTAATATAATGCTACTGTACATACACTATACCAGGGGTCTCCAACCCTTTTTCCTCTGAGAGCTCATTTGACCAAATTAAAGTGTCTTACTTTTATGGTGCTTTTAATAGTGTTTCAGCCACCGCAGTCATCCTCTCTGTTACAATCCCACCATAGGTGAAGGGCTTTTTGTGTTTCATTAGGATGTGCGCCACTAAACGAAGCCTCTGTTGGCCTTCTTCGTTAGTTTGGTAAACAGAGATTGTTGTCTTTTGAGCGTTGTTTTCAGCTCCTTTACCTTCTCTGTTGGTAGACTGCTACCAGCCGGAAAGTCCCATGAAAAGTTGCTGTGGACTTTGGTGAAGTGGCGCTTGACTGACTGACTCACTGAAAAAAACTCTGTTACTCATTCGTCAAGAAAATAGTATATAAGCCTTTTTTTGACCTGACTATTTTCTGTGGTCATTGTCAAATCTGGTGTGCTAACCGCCTAATGTTATGGTATCGCTGATGTAGCCACACTTGAAAGCAGCGTAACTCGTTTTCTTGACAGCTGATTGGCAAGTACTCATTTTGTGCCAGAAAGGGGTGGAATGTCTGAATTTGATTTGATAGAAATTTAAACAGGTTTTACAAAGTGACTTCGTGTTATCATATTTATGTACATATTCTGGTAGCTTGTGAGCTACTTGTTTGAAGACCCTTGCACTATATGATAAAAATGTAGAATTAATGTACTCTTTAAACTCATATTTGGTTACAGTTGTGGGATGCAGTGGAAGGGTCGTTACGCTGCATTAATGAAGACGGAGTCTCTGGGATCACAGCTCTAGCCTTCCTCAACAACAGGTGAAACATGCACCCAGAAAAACACGTGGGCTAAGCCAGTGCATCCACTGGGACTAATATTTGGTGCCACATGTATTTCTTATTTGTTTCAGGTTTTATGAACGTGGAGCATAAATTTGCCTTTCATGTAGGTAATTTACTGGGATAAAAGAAAGGTTTATTTTTCCCCCAAATATTTTTATGGAGTTTTCTTTTTTTTTGAATACGTCTTCCAATATAGATATTCTGGGGGCCCGTGTAATTACTTTATGTAGTGTTTCTGACATATGTTTATAAATATTGTTCACTCCCAAATAGGGGTGTCACGATTCTCCAAATCCACGATTTGATTTGACTTTCGATTTTAAGATCACTTCGGTTTTTGATTTAAACCATTATTAGACTATGGAGTCTTGATTTGTAAAGATCAATAGATCATCGGTTTTATTCCCTGACAACTGTCATTTACACTTTCAACAAAAAGGATATCCACTGGATGGCAGGAGGATACTTTACAACAACAGCTAGAGTTTCTGAGAGTTTACGAGGCACACCTGAATGCACCATGACGTCCCTGTTGGCGCCTACATGCTTTACACTAAGGCAAATGCTTTACACTACTGCAAGCATAAACCCCGCTTTACCGTACAAAGTAATGTAGACACACAATCGTTTTTAAATGGAGATAGTGCGACAGCAGCTGAAATCGCCAAACAGTTCTGTTAGCGCTGTTTTCTTTGATTGATGCAGTTTCTAAATCTTCTACAGCCTAGGTAATCTAGACAATCTAGTGGCAAGTAAGTGAATATAAAAATACAGTTCAAATGTGCCAACTTAGACCTAAAGTGTAATGCATTACATGAATCCACTATGCCCATTGACAGACACTGGATGCAACTTCATTCTCACTTTACAATGATAAATGTTAAGTAAGTCAGGCATGACTAAACTTTATCCTGAGACTCCATGTTTTTCCTCCTCAGAATCGTAGCGGCTCGGCTGAACGGGTCTCTAGATTTCTTCACTGTTGAGATACACAAACCTCTGGGTCTGCTGCAGTACAGAGGTGAGGCTCAACAACACAACTCTGATGGGTTTCATTACAGCCGAGTAGTGTTTCTACTTTGACCAGTAATCCGTTACGTATTTATGCATTTATTTTTCAGCTTATGTTATTGTCTTTTTCGATTTTAAATTGAACTAATGTGAAGTCAATGAAAACAAATGAACAAGAGGCATGGCAACCTTATTCAATAGGGCTATTTCTCTAATAACTTATGCCCTTGTTTTTACATTCTCTTGTTTAAGGTTATCAAATGTGAAAATGATTGTTTTACCTTCTCTTGTAATAAATTATATATTTTTAGGTTTTGGACTGCTTGTCAGATAAACAAGACATTTCATGAGATCACCGTGGGATGTAGGAAATTGGCCTTATAATAAATAGACTAAACAATAATTAATTAATCGAGAAAATAATTGTTAGTTTCAGCCCTTATATAATCCCAGGTGATAACATTAAATAAAGAATAAAGAGGAGGAAGAAATGGGCACGAAGGTTTCTAAAAAAGGTATGGGGAAAACTTAATGTCCTCCTCCTCCTACAGGTGCCCCTGGGCGAGGCAGCATGCCTCCCTCTCCCTGTTACAGCAGCGAAGATGTGATCAGCTGCCAGCTCACACGCTCGGTACAGTGTGCTCACCAGAAGCCGATCACGGTGCTGCGAGCGGCCGCCGGGAGGGTCGTCACCGGTAGCCAGGACCACACTGTCCGGGTAACACACTGAATACTAACATGTCAGGCTGCTGTCTGATGTTTTTAACAGAATTTGTCAGACGAATAACCATCAGTTCTACTACTAAGCATACACTGCAGCCTCATTTATGTTTCAGATGTATTGGTGTTGAAATGCCAAATGTTGTACATCTTACAAACCGTATAAACGGTTACTGTATAATCCTCATACATTCTTTCTATAAATCAGGTTTATCGTCTAGAGGACTCGTGTTGCCTCTTCACCCTGCAGGGTCACTCTGGAGGGATCACAGCCATATACATAGACCAGGTTAGTAATACATCATAAAAATCTATAGGGCTGTACCGAATAGTTCAATGCTCCGAAGCTTCATTCATAACATGTCCCATTCAACGGCCGCACAAAATGTTACTGAGGGCCACCATTAGCCCAGCGGGCCTCACTTTGTAAACTATGTACTATGACATTTTTTATGACACAATAAATACTATGACATATTTGTGACACTTTTTATGGCATACTATACTATGAATTTTTTTTGTGGTATACATACTGACATTTTTAGGCATACTATACTATGAATTTTTTTTATGACATACAATACTGACATTTTTATGCTATACTATTTTATGAATTTTTTAAGACATACTATACTATAACTTTTTCTGCCATTCTTTATGACATACTATACTGACATTTTTACTACATACTTTTTTATGACATTTATTGACAAAATATACTATGACTTTTTCTGACATACTATACTGACATTTTTTATGACACATTATACTATGACATTTATTATGACTTACTATAATATGACATACTAGACTATGACCTTTTTATGACTTTTTTCGACATACTGTACTATGACTTTTTTTCATGAAATTTTTCGACATATTTTTCGATATACTATACTATGACTTTTTATTTTTTAAACATACTATAATATGACTTTATTTTTTAAGACATACTATACTAAGACTTTTTTTATTTTTCAGACATACTTTACTGTGACTTTTTTTCGACATAACTATATTATGACTTTTTATTTTATCAACATACACATTTCTCACTTGTGAATTTTCCACTCACTCTTGATGTTTGTCATCAACCTGGTTCAGCTTTAGAATGTACAAATTGTTAAATCTTGAGTCTTTTTTTACTCGGGAAGTATGACTTATTTTTTCGACATACTATACTTTGACTTTATTTATTTTTTCGATATACTATACAATGATTTTTTTTTCGACATACTATACTATGACTTTTTTTTTATATACAACACAATACAATACAATAAATCTTTATTGTCCACCAGGGTGGAATTTTGTCTTCGGCTCACCAAACACAGAAAACAACAGACATTACAAAACCAGACAGCAGTTAGTAAAAAACAGATACATAGACAGGTTATGTTACACATTAAAAACATTTCATGTCAGTGTCTGTGGCTTAGATCTTCTCACTGTGCTGAGTTAAGAATATTGATGGCAGAGGGACTCTATATCGCCTCCCGGAGTTCATGAGCTCAAACTGGCTGAAGAGAGGATGGGAGCTATCCGCCAGGATACTCCTTGCTTTCTTCCTCGTCCTTTCTGTAAAAAGTTGAGTCAAGAGCTTTTAGGGTTTACCAACTATTTTGCCTGCCATTGACACAATCCTAGACAGTTTATTCTTATATCTACAGTTTAGGTGACCGTACCAGGTAGGAAGGTGAAAGGTTAAAACCCTCTCAACAATAGTTTTATACACTAATTCTAAAATCTGCTGGCTGACATCGAGGCCACTGAATTTCCTTAGAAGATAAAGTCGCTGTGAGCAACTCTTGAAAATATACTTTGTATTATCCGAGAAGCTCATACTATACTATGACTTTTTTTTTATTTTTTCGACATACTATACTATGACTTTTTTTATTTTATCGACATGACAAGTCATAGTATAGAACGTCGAAAAATTTCATGAAAAAAAAGTCATAGTATAGTAAGTCGAAAATGTTCATGAATAAAAGTCATAGTACAGTATGTCAAAAAAATTCTTGAAAAAGAGTCACAGTATGGTATGTTGAAAAATTTCATGAAAAAAAGTTATAGTACAGTACGTTGAAAAATTTCAGGAAAAAAGTCATAGTACAAGTTGTTGAAAAAAAGTCATACTAAAGTACGTTGAAAAATTTCAGGAAAAAAATCATAGTACAGTATGTCGAAAAATGTCATGAAAAAAACTCATAGTATAGTAAGTCGAAAATGTTCATGAATAAAAGTCAGAGTAAAGTATGTCAAAAAAATTCTTGAAAAAGAGTCACAGTATGGTCTGTTGAAACATTTCATGAAAAGTCATAGTATAGTATGTTGAAACATTTCATGAAAAGTCATAGTAAAGTATGTTGAAAAGTTTCATGAAAAAGTCATAGTACAGGTTGTTGAAAAAAAGTCATACTAAAGTACGTTGAAACATTTCAGGAAAAAAAGTCATTGTTTTTTTAAGACTTTTTTTCAACATACTACACTATGACTTTTTTTCATAACATTTTTCAACGTAAAATACTGTCATAGTACAGTATGTTGAAAAAAATTCAAAAGTCATAGTATAGTATATCGTAAAAAAAGGTGATAGTATATGTCGTAAAAAAGTCATAGTATAGTATATCGAAAAAATAAGTCATTGTATAGTACGTCAAAAAATAAAATAAGTCATAGTATAGTATATCAAAAATAATAAAAGTCATAGTATAGTATGTCGAAAAAATAAATTAAATAAAAAAAGTCATAGAATAGTATGTCAAAGAGTCCTAAAAAGTATTTTTGTATAGTATGCCATAAAAAGTCATGTACTGTACACACACACATAATAAAGA
>CAKAKR010064535.1:0-26534 GCA_916700685.1 Adelosebastes latens | reverse complement strand
CCCTGTTAACTGTATCTCGGCACCCGTGTGTGTGCACATTTTGACCCTGGCACTAGCAAGACGCAGGGCGTGCCTGAGGAGTTATCTGTAGCCTCCAGTACCTCCTCATTTCAAAACAGAAACCAAAATAAGGTGGCAGTTGGCTGGAGAAGATCACTAGATAACAACCTACTTGCTATATCGTATGTTATTTCCAGTAAATATCAAAAATAAAACGTGTGTTTTCTGATAAAAAAAAAAGTACGAACGTAGGAGGATAACAAGTACTACTAACCCATCTTTGAGGTGGTTACGTCTCCAGCTCCAGTTTGATCTGGAGCTCACAGCTGATATGTTCCTGGTTTGTTTACATGATGTAACAGAAGTGCAGATTTAACGTATTCAGTGGACAGAGAGCGTCCGATGCGCGATGCAGCGCGATAGTCGGACGCTCGCATCCAGTTAGGACACGGTGTTAGTTTATAACCTGTTTTTGTGGACATAACAGCATGTGTATGCGTGCATGCGCGCCTGTGCGCATAAGTGGCAGTATGTATACACCTCTCTGTCAGTTTATTTCTTTCATGAAACATGATAATGTTAAAGATACACTTAATACAGGCTATATGAGGTGAAAGAAAAATGCCCCCCCTGTCAAAAATGTTTGCCCGTCCACCCCCAACACTCTGGCGCCGACCCTGTCTACACCGTTCATAGCTATACCTATGAAAAGTAATGCTCTGTAATTTGTATATATTCCGCGAAATCAATTCGTATGTAACCAGGAAGTATAAAGATCGTCAAACATCGCTTACAGAGGAGGTAAGGATGGATGGGTGTGTCAAAAACACTGGACCTTTGCCCAGGAGACTGGTGTTCGTTCCCCGTATGATACCAGATGTCAACGTTGATTTATTTGTGAAGTAACTTCCATACTTAAGTTAAGGGCTGTCCTGAATACCTCTTTTTGAGGCTTCGGTGCTTCGGTGAGTAATATTCAATGGTATTTGAAGCTCCGCTGCACGGCGCAGCAGGCAGACATTTTCTTCTGTCTGTCTTCATCTCCCCTGTTTCAGTGCCCAGGACAGCACCACAGACACAGTACTGTACACACACACACACACCTCTACACACAATAAACAGCGATATCTGTCTGAGAATAACTAATAATAATTAATGTTGAATATAAATTGTGGGATTATTCCTTATTTCATGGACTATTTGGGGATTTATACATTATTATAACATATTTATATATATATTAACTAAACAAAACGAAGCATTTGAATACTGATTTGGAGTTTGATTACCATGGCTTCTTACGCCACTTCTGGTGTTATTTTAACCCTCAACCTCAACCTAACTAAGTAGTTTTGTTGCCTTAATCTAACCAAGTTGTTTCCTGTGAAGACAGAAGTTTATTTTGAAATGACTGGAGCGGAAATTGACATGTGCGTCACATGTTGTTGCACATTTGTAGGAAAACGTATGAAAAATTAGGAATAACTTTTCATAAGATATTATACGAACCGTTGTATGAGGATAAGCTGATTTATTCCTACATTAGTCAGTTTTTCTTTGGCCTATTAGGATATAAATACCTTTAATGTGGGAACTCATTTAGTTTACAGTATAAATGGTGCTTTAGTTTGAGGTCCAGCATTAAACCAAAGACAAAAGCCCCTCAGACTAACACAAGGCTCGGCTGTTGCCAGGTTGGAGCTCTGTTGGTGCAGCAGGTACAGAAAACAGAGCCCAGCACTTTAATGCCAACAAAAGCCTTTTTGTGAGGCAGGGATCGAGTTGAAGAAAGGACAAGGGGGTCTGCTACTCGAGGTGAGCAATTACAGTGGTGATGTGCTAATCTCGGCCACTGGCACCATCTCAAGGTCGGCCATGGACCACAGAGAATGTGGATTTTATATATCCACTGTTCTCTCCTTATCTTCTTCTCCTCGTCTCTCTTTTCTTTTTTTTCATTTTCTCCACTGCTTTCACACTCTCTTCCCCTCTCCTCGCTCTTCAAGCCCGACTACCTCCCCTGAGCGGTTTAGTGATGGACGTTCACACAGTTGTGAGTCAGTCTTGGCGGTGTGGAGGGCAAACAGAGTTTGGGTCAGACTGAGAGGAGCCAGAGTTGATGCCGCTGGCATCTGGGAGTCCAACTGACCTCCTGATGAACGGCAAATGTTGTAATAATCCACGTTTGGGGGCAAAGTTTTGGCAAGATGAGAGAGGTTTTTCTACATTGAATTACTAAACTGTAAATGATATAACTTTGAACAGACATGCTGCTGTTTGAGCACAGTATATGGACTACTAAAAGTTCTCAATCTGGCGGGGTGGGGATATAGAACAAACCAAGTAGTTAAAGGAAACTGATTAATGAAGGAACAATAACCAAAGTCTCATGCACTATCCATGAACTATCAAGATTCAGGCTAGATTTACTACCCAATGTAGAAAAGTAACATGATGCAATGATGATCTTATGTAATGACTCTGTCTCCAAGGACAACACACTCGGGACGGCCTTCATTTGCTTCCCAGCATGTTCAGAGATGGACAAGTACACAACCTTGCACCCTGACTCTACCACACACACACACACACACACACACACACACACACACACACACACACACACACACACAGACACACAGACCATTTCCCGCCTCATATTAGCCTTGGTTGGATTAAACAACAGTCATGTCCTCAGCAGGGTGCCTGTCTCTGTCTGAGAGAAAAGCCTGAACAGCAGGTCAAAAACATAATTGGCTATTTAGCTTTTCTTCAGTCGTTGCTAACGGCATGAGCAGTTAGGATGGAAAACAAAGCTTAATATGTAGCATTTGGTTTAGACAGTAGATGGACCTTAATACGATATATTTTGTTGGCTGTGTTGTCTAAATTCAAGGTTTGAGTCTGAGTTTGTAATATACCTGAAATAAATGCACATCTATCAACAAATCCCATAGACTTCCGTTAAAGTTAACGTTTTGGTTCTGATGTCACCACCCAGTATTTTCTTGAGTCCTGTCTAGGCGGTGATTATCTGGATAGGTCTTACAGAAGAGGTCCGGTGTCGCGAATAATCCTCCTATAAGCTGAAAATCTGGCTGAGATGCACATGCAGCGAGGCTGACCTACTCCTCTGATCTGTGTAACCATAACACGGTTTTAAAGATGATCCTCTTTCAAGATTCATCTTTTCTTTCGAGGAAGAGCAAAATAAGTTATTCCAATCTATAATAAATTAAGGCATACCCTTTGTGTTTTTGAATTCACACCAATAAAAATAGAATTCGAAGCCACCGAGCGCGAAACCACCGTCCTGCTTTTGAACGTCAGACACTATAACAGTCTGAAACTTTCAGCACGTCTTTGGCGAGGACAGCAGAGTATTTAACACCAAGCTATTTTTGTAGGCGCTCTAATGAGGATCTTGACATCCTTTCTTGATGCTGATATATCAGGAGCGTGTAACCGCCCCCCAGCCTACACACAGCTCGCACCACACCACTGTTATTTCACTGTAATGGCTATAGCGCAAGCATGCAAACTGTAATTCCTGTCAGTTCTTGGCGATCTTCAAAGGCTGCGGGATATGATCCATGGCACGTCCCAGAGAGGTCGCCAAGTGGATGAAGAGATAAGCTCTGGAGGAATTCAAAGCCTTCTCACTCTGTTGCCAAATTTACAAAAACCTCCTTCTGGAACTGAATCTTTTCGGTGCAGTCGGTATGGTCGACACTCATACTTTGACCCTGATTGTTCACTAAGGCAACAGCAGCCGTGGGAATGGCACCCTCTCATATGTACAAATATGTTTTTTGAATATTCCTCTGACGTCCGTTCACTTCTGCCTCAGGGGAGGCCTGAGCTCACAGGACAGCACAGCCGCCGTTAGCAAGAATAAAATCTACGTGACTTTATTTTTTAAATGAGCGTCCACAGTTTTCTGCACGCTGAAACCACATCATTATATGATGTGATAGAGACTGCCATTACCAGAGGGTTAAATTAGAACTAGGAGGAAAGGGAGCTTTGATTTTTATTTCACAGTGACATTCATAATATTGATCAGTTCTGCTTTGGTCTACATTCAGCACTGCCATAACTAGAGGTCTGTCATGCTCTGTGCTTTTTATTTACTGTCATGCAAGTGCTGAAATAGCAGCAGAATGAGCAATTAGTGCCATTCATGAATTGATTTTTCACAGCATTGTGATCAATCTTAACAACCATTATGTTCTTCTTCTGCACTTCACACTGAGCGATTGGTTCAATAGAGTGATCTACAGCACACCGAGGTCATCAGAAACAATGAGCAGGAGAGCTGAATTTGCATAATTTCCTTAAAATCATGAGGAGTTACCCTGCATATTTTGATCTCGATTAATTTTTCTATAACGTGTCAGAAAATTATGTCCTTTATAATTTCTCAGAAACCATGGTGACATATTCAGATATCTTATCCTGAAGCAATACGAATCCTAAATGCTTCAACGACTGTACAAACAAGCATGCACTTTAATAATTGTATTTATTGTATGGTTACAGTATTGTTATTGTGACATTATGTTTTTGTTGTGTGTGTTATGTTATTATGTGTTTTGTTGTTGCACGCACCTAAACAAATTCCTAATCAACTGTTGATGTGGCAATAAATTATTGAATTTTGATCTTGTTTTGTCCAAAAAAAATCCCAAAACATATTCAATTTACAATGATACAAAACAGAGAAAAGCAGCAAATCCTCCCATCTGAAAAGCTGGAACCAGATAATATTTGCTTAAAAAACCAAAGACAAACACAGTCAGACAGAGCAGCTGAACTCTTGTTCTAAAACATTCATAAATAAATGGTTCACAGAACAAAAAAGTGAAAAGCTCTGCACACACTGATAACACTAAAAATCTACAAACTGAAGGAACAAATGAGGGATGGAAATGCAGGCTTTCTGCCTGTTTCTGATTTGCAGCTCTGGTTAAAAATTAGCAGGAGTGCTCTAATGAAAGTCAGCGACTTCACACTTTGGGTAAAATGATGAGGGCGTTCAGCCTGCGGGCCACCAGGCAACCAGGCTCCTGGTTAGACACTAATGCATTTTTACTGCCCACTGAATGTGATAATGGAGAGAGCACCTCCATGTCTGTCACACAGCAGCATACAAACAGGAAAATATTACAGAAACATAATAAGACAAGCCTCTCAATTGGATTAGCCAACTAGTCCAATAAACAGAATAATACACTTGGGTTTTACTGTGTGGTGTATAGACACAGAGAGAGCAGATTAGACCTCTAGGTACTAGTTCCCTCAGGTATTTTTATCACCTGAGGCTCTAAACAAAGCATATGGCCTTTGAATAGACACTGCAGTATATTGTTCAGTCTGTCCTTTAACAAGTGGCAGCTTCCTTATTCAAATGCAAATGCCAGTGATCATTTAAAACAGTAAAATACTAAAACACATCCTGGAAAACTGATTTCTGGGTTTGTGATTTTTTGTTCATATACCAGTGAGTCCATACAGACTTCTGTTACACCACAAATGAAACCAACCGATGCAGGCACACATTATAACAGGACTCATTTCGAGCTGCTCCGTTAAAGCTTCACCTTCTTATCAAATCAAATCAACATGACTTCCTCTTACCTCGAGTCAAGAGGAGCAGGCTTCAGCAGATGCTTTGATGCAGTTCACACAGGACGCAACTCAGCTGAGGATCTCTCCGGCTCTGACATGATGTTTCATCTCCACCATCGTTCAGACAAATAATGCGCTCTGATCAGCAGCTTTCATCCGCACATAACTACCGTTAGTTTGTCAATCTCATAGGCTCAGTGCTGTTCAATAACCTACTGTAGGTACCGCAGATAAACCGCTCTACTTCCAGCCTCCAGTCGGAGAGGAGAGAGGGAGTATAGTTGATGTAAATGGCCCTGCAGGCTCAGCAGTGCGCATCAGAGACTGTCCACTCTTCGCTCCAGTCAGCTGGTCAAAGCGTGGATGTGGACGTGGATGTGATGCGGGCGGTGGGCCGACCTGTCTTTTCTGTCGCCTGTCCGATGTGAAGAAGGGAGGCTTGTTTTGTCGCTGCGGAGAGGCAGCGCCGCACCGTGCGCTCTGCATGCGCTCCCAACACGGACCAACAGCACTGCCTGCTGTACTGAAAGAGACACAGCAGGGAGGACAAGCAGAGAGGCGCGGTGAGGACGCCGCGACGCGCTCTGCCGCACGGCTCCAGTGCGACACGCGTCAGGTTTGGCGCGGTGACCCTCTCTGATAGATAGGTATGGAAAGCCGTTTGCGCATTTATTGCATATCCTTGATATCAGACGTCAGTGTCCTCCACTAGTTCGGTCTTTGTCAGCACTAGTTGGACATTTTGTCTTACTAGTTGAACAAAAACTCTTACTAGTCACTGTTTTTTCCAGCAACTAGTGGCACTTTTATCCAACTAGTTCCAACAGAAGCCTTACTAGTGAGACTGTGCACCACACTAGTAGGACCAAAGTCCCAACTAGTCAGCTTTTTGACGCACTAGTGGACCTCTGGACCCAACTAGTAACGCTGACAGTCTCACTAGTTAACTAGTAAGGTCAAAAAGACCACGACTAGTGGTACTAGTGGACATAACTAGGCCCTAACTAGTTAACTAGTGTCTATTTTTGGCCCACACTAGTTAACTAGTAAGGTAAAAAAAAGACCTTACTAGTTAACTAATAAACATTTTGAGCCGCACTAGTTAACTAGTAAGGTCAAAAAGGGTTTCAGTAGTTAACTAGCGGACATTTTGGCCTTCACACAGGTGCACAGGTGCACAGTCTCACTAGTAAGGCTTCTGATGGAACTAGTTGGATAAAAGGGCCACTAGTTGCTGAAAAACAGTGACTAGAAAGAGTTTTTGTTCAACTAGTAAGACAAAATGGCCAACTAGTGCGATCAAATGTCCAACTAGTGATGACAAAGACCGAACTAGTGGGGACACTGACGTCTGATATCAAGGATATGGAATAAATGCTCAAACGGCTTTCCATAGATAGGCCGATTTGAGTTTGATTTGAGGACTTCAGTCAGAATCCAGATCAGATGTATAGTGGTCCAGGTCAGTTTTGCGCATGCAAGCATTTTGCCTTGGTTGATTGCCACCATGCAAGGCAAGGCAAGGCAAGGCAGCTTTATTTGTAGAGCACATTTCAGCAACAGGGCAATTCAAAGTGCTTTACATAAACATTCAAGAACATTGCGACAAAGTGCAAAAGAACATTAAGACATAATTAAAACAGTTATAAAAACAAAAACATTAAAGATTAGAAAATAAAAACAAGCTAAAAATAAAAGCTAGGATAGAAGCTAAAATAGAGTATAACACACAAGAGTAAAAGCTCTAGTGCAGTATATAAGATCATTATCTGGTAAAAGGCAGCAGCAAACAGGAAAGTTTGAAGCTTTGATTTAAAAGAACTCAGAGTTGGAGTTGGTCCTGCAGTTTTCTGGGAGCTTGTTCCAAATATTTAGTGCATAAAAACTGAATGCTGCTTCTGCATGTTTATGTTCTCTTTATATACTACTAATCAGCACAAATGTTTCTAAAGCACTCAGATACTGTTGATTTGAAAAGGAAAGTTGAACCAATAAGAAGTCTTATCTCTCTCTGTTGGAACCTGCTGATTGCAGTGACAGCAATGGAAAGTGGTAATAAAAACAAGTATACTGCAGCCATAATAGTGATATTAATAGCAGTAGGCTCAGGGTCAGTTCAGGTTGCAGATGGACCCTGGTTAATTTCACTAGGCTATGCGGAAAATGTTTTGTTTTGCTTGTATGAAGAAAAGACATGCTGTCAGTGCAGCAGCACCTTGTCATACCAATACAGGACAATATACAGTAGACTTGCACTAACATGTACATAATATTAGTATGGTCCTAGTTTTTAATTTTAGTTCAATTTCTAATATCTTATTTATTTATGTCTTTATAGTTTCATATACCTCTTTTGAGGGTCTTTACATACTAGTAGAGAAAACAACATGATGCAATATAGCAGTGATCTGCAATTGGCAGCCCGCGGGCCACATCTGGGCCGCCAAAGCTTCCCATCCGGCCTGCAGAATATTAATGAATTCACAGCGACTGCTACAGCAGGTGCAGCCTGTTGAGCTCTCAGGATAGTCTATTTATGTCTGCTACTCGCACCTGCGTAACAAACAACAATTCTGGAGTGTAAGTTTTACCCATTTTGGCAGCGCACCAGTTATTGTCTATCAGCTGCAAGTCGGCTTAGCCTGATGAGCCAGGTTTGTCAAGCTCAACTAAGAACGATTGGTGTCAAACTTCTTCAACTGAAGTCGGGTATATCTGTGGATACAGTTCAACCATTTAATTTATGACGGCGTAAAACAAATGTTTCGATTAGCGTAACAAAACAAAAACCAGACTGGACGGAGAATCCGTCTCTCCACATCGTTCAGGCAGCCTCCCACTGCAGATTCACAACATGCCAAAGTAATAACTACTGCTATAAGAGTGTTGATCGCTGCGTACATGCGACCACACTCAATTAGACAATACTAAATTTAAACTTATGGTAACCACAACAATGTGCCTTCACATGTGCATTTTAGTCAGTCTGGTGTGCCTGCCCTGTAGGAGCGCAAGCTGCATTTCAGGAATTATAGGATTGCATTCTGCAATTACGTTTCCGTAATTACAGATTTTAACCATCACTCCTCAGTGTACTGGAACCTTGGTGGAGGTCTGAGAGCATCTATCATTATGGATTTCCCATGCTCTTAGGCGTCTTTTCACACGGATACAGGCCAATAAAAACAACATTAATTTTGTAAGAAAGTGAAAATATTAAACAAGGATTATCCCTAAATACATGTTCTTTTTTATTATTTGACCGTCCGGCCCCCACAGTGTTAGAAAAATTCTGGCCCTTGGACAAATGTAGTTGCGGACCCCTGCCATATACTGTAGGCTGATGCCCCACCACATGCAGCTGGTGCCATTTTTATTTTTTTCTGCCCCTGCCCCTCAGACAGCCTGAGTGCGCCACTGCTAAAAATCATTACATTGATAATACAACACTGGGTTAACTTTTCCCAGCAGGTAGAAAACCATTTAAGAGAAAATGGATTGTTTTGACCCAAATCAGGTACATTTATGACAGTGAATTTGATTTACCTGTCTATTATGTACGTGAGATATGTGTGTAAATAGTATCTATAAATTTCAGCCAATCATTGGTGTACCACACACCACTGTCACGTTTTGATTAACACTGAGAGGTTTATTTTGTTGCTTGCTCTGCATTCTGATTTTAATCCCGATATCTGCTCTCAAACCCACCTCCAGATGTTCAGCCGCTGTGTGTTTCCCTGCTGCACGCAGGATTTCTAGCGTCAGATCTCCTTGTGTGTAAACTGGGCGCTTCAATCAGTTTTATCGTTCTGTCCCTGACAGTCACGACTGTTAAATCAATGGCTTAGAGCAGCTGCATTACACAGATCTTTAAAGGGCATGTACACAAATAGTCATTCACATGCAAGCAGGATGCACATAAGAATGCAGTTAGAGAGCGTACAGGGAGTTTAGAGCCTCCAGTGCACCTGGCTGGTGTGGTTTTTTTTTTTTGGAAAATGGGTCTAACAAAGAGATTAAGTTTTAATGAAAGAGTATTATGGGCTTGTCTCACCTGTGAGGTAGCCTACTTCTTAGTCCCTTCTAGCTCCAACACCTGCAGTTTGAATAAGCCACTCAGTGATTACAAGCTTAACGCTGGTCTGTCCTTAAGGGATGGTGTGCTGACACAACAGAGGATGACTCTGCATATTTCAGCAGCATCAATTCATGGGTTGGTTGCTGTCTGTCGCCCGTAGCGCTGTCACCTACAATTACTCTCCTCTACATGGTGACTCAGCAACGGACTCCAACTTAGAGGGACATTCTTGAAATCACCAGTGTGCAGCAGCGGTGATATTACTTACGCTGAATCAGGCGGACAGGACGGGACAGCGGCCAAACAATCCTAAAACTCTCAGGATGATGTCAAACTAGTCAAACTACACTGCAGAGTGTTGCAGATAACATCTTTCCTGTTATTTTATGTCTTTTTCAAGGATGTACACTCACATGCTTGCATTGTTAGAGGTCAGGAGTGGGGGGTAAATCATGTGGTGCAAGAGATAAAGCTCCAGGCCAGCCAACCCTCATCCATCTGCACCACAAGCCAGCAGCCGCTCCACTGTGTGCATTGTGCGTTGGCCTGTGTGTGACCACCACTGGTTTATCTCTGTCAGATGCAGAAGACAGAAGTAAATAGACGATAATGGGGCTCATTGTGTAAAATCTCTGCTCTCTCATAGGGTATACGTAGGCGGCGGTATGAAAGAGGGACAAAATGTTCTTTCATTTTCAGATTGTGACCGATTAAATGGTTCTTCTGGCGGTCCTGTTTCATGTCACCATCTGACTAATGGGTGTTGTGCACACAGTCCAAAAAATAACCCATTTGAAATCATGCTGTTGGGTTTCTCTCTCTCTCAGATTTGCACATATCTCAAGCACAAAGCATGAGACCAAAGTCTATCAGACATAATTTTATGCATAATCCCACACATCACACATGTTTGCCTTCAAAGGGAGGTTTCACCCCAGAGACCAATCTAGCTTTTGTGCTGTAAACAGAGCCTCAAGAGAAATCTATGGGAACAACAAGTTTTATACGAGAAATAGGGTCGCTACTTATTCATCACATGTTTTTGCAATGTGACAGGGACAAGACAAGACCTTCAAACTCTTACATGATGCTAATTCATAACAACACACAACGTAAAACACAATTGTTTCGATTTTTGCGCCTGTTTTGAGGTGCTAAGACTCATATTATTTGTCACATGAGATCAGGATCAGGTGAAATGCACTAGAGAATGGTCAGTGTCGCCTTTAGCACATTGAGAACAATGAAACATCAGCTCATCACTCGGAGAGCATAGTTGACATCAGTTCTGCACCAAAGTGATCAGGATTCATCCTCTGGGGAACATGAATACAAAACATAATGGTAATTACAGCTGCAACGATGAATTGATTAGTTGTCAACTATTTACTTAATCGCCAACTATTTTGATAATCGATTAATTGGTTTGAGCAATTTTTTAAGAAAAAAAAAAAAAAAAATTCTCTGATTCCAGCTTCTTAAATGTGAATATTTTCTGGTTTCTTTACTCATCTATGACAGTAGACTGAATATCTTTGAGTTGTGGACAAAACAAGACATTTGAGGATGTCATCTTGGGCTTTGAGAAACACTGATCGACATTTTTCACCATTTTCTGACATTTTATAGATTATTGATTAGTCGAGAAAATAATCAACGGATTAATCGAAAATGAAAATAATCGTTAGTTGCAGCCCTAATGGCAATCCTTCAAATAGCTGTTGAGATATTTCTGCCCGATCAACCAACTGATTTAAACAATTAATAGTATATCAAAACAGTTGCAGATTACAGTAGTGTTCTGTCAGTCAAGTATGATTAATCAACTAATAGTTTCAGCTCTACTACTGTAAATATGCCTCCATTCGTAAACACATCTCTGTTTTTTATTTTTTATTTTCGGGTACATCTAAAAATAATTTTCCAATATGTGTGTGTGCAGTCTTTTTTATTATCCGGCAGAATAAGATTTTTAGTCCATAGTTCAGTTTATAGTTAAATTATGATTTAAGATTGTATGTGTGTAATGTGTAGGTACAGTATACAGTATGTTCAGTATAGTTAAATTATACATTCTAAAGTAACTAATGTTGCTCGTTCAGTGTAATGTAGCCGTCCAAAATAACCATCACTTTGTGCACACTTTGTAGGCCTGTATCAACACAGTCAGAGCTAACTGTTGCCACAAACAACCCACACAATTGATTTAGTTTTCCTTTTCTCATTTTCCACTGGGATATTGCAGCTCATGTCAATCAGCTGATAATCACGTGTCATGTTTATCGATCTGCGTAGTGATTTATTATCTGCCTGGTGGCCGTACACCCATGGGACCGATCAGTGATTCTCGATGGGATCAACAGTGAAACCTGCCGAGTCTGACACTTTTTAAATAAAAAAAAAAAAGACATCTCTCCACTCTGAGTTTTGTTTTTTTCTGCACTGTGATAATCATTTCTCACTGAGGAGAAACCTTACAGTTCCTTTCTGGAATAGTTCTCATCGATTTGACACAGGAATAACACGATCGATAAGAGTAGTTGCTGTGCACTCTGTTTGACCTTTAAACCGATAAACGCTTGCTTCCCACTCCGCAGGAAGCTTTTTGGCAACAGTTGCAAATTACATAAGCGAGTTTTACAGCTTTGTGTTGTGAGTAATACTTTTGTTTGAGTGTTCTCAACATGGTGCATAAATTCAAGGACATTCATGGACATTGGTCTTGTATAGCACTGGAAGAACTTTAAAGGACCACTGCGTAACAATTAGGGGGATCGATTGGTAGAAATGGAATATGATATTAATAAGTATGTTTTCTTTAATGTATAATCACCTAAAAATATGAATCGCTGTGTTTTCGTTAACTTAGAATGAGCTGTTTATATCTACATAGGGAGCGGATCCTCTCCACGGAATCCACCATGTTTCTACAGTAGTCCAGAACGGACAAACCAAACACTGTTAACTTTTCCTGCTTGGGCCGAAGTCGATAACATTACTCGCTCCCACCTTCGCTCTCTCTCTCTTGCTTCATCACTCACTTCCCACGTAAACACACTTTCTACACACTGACTCTGCTCCAAATGACCTACGCTACTCTACAACAACTTGCCCTAGAGAGGGCCATTCGCGGAGTCTGATCGGCCACCGTAGTTCTTCTACACGCTTGGCACACGGGAGAGGCTTCAGTTGGTTGCAATCTGCAACCTCACTGCGAGATACCGCCAGATCACTGTTCCTTTAAGCTCTTACTACTCAGAAAACACCATGCTGAATTCCTCTTTAACAATTTCCACACACACACACACACACACACAGCTCACTCAAGTATCCCAAACAATGTGAAATCTTGCATTGTGAAACTAAAAAAAACTTCCTCCTGACAACAAGGAAGCTGTATGTCTGCAGTTCTTCATTGTTCATACCTTGGTGTTGAGAGCATAGAACCATAAAACGCTGATTGTTTTCCATGACGACCATAAAGTGACATTATCACTGCAAAGCAATTCTACTCATCAACCTCATGATGAGTGAGCGACCTTACTGCTGCCTCTTTACGTCTGTTCTCTTATGACTGTCGCCTGTTAACGGTGACAGTTTCATTGTCATCTGAAGAGATGGCTTTCACACATACACATCCTCTAGCTTCCTGTATGTCATTACTGTGGTCGGCCTGCACCCACAAAGACCCAGAAACAGTTTAAGTCAGTAAATATTTGTCACATAGTGAAGTGCGATTTTATCCATCTGAACTATACATCACTGTCATTCCATATTCTGTGAGTTGATGGTGACAGTCTGCGTAAACTGTAATGATGTGACTGACTGGAAGTCGTACATCAAGTACCGATGACAGATTCGCTCAAAGTGTGCCCTTCAGAGAAGCTGTGTGGGCCAGGGCTGGACTGATAAGCTTCCCTTGGCTCCATTAACACACACAAAAGTCCTTGTGTTTGTTGCATTAAGATTTTATCAAGCTAAGTCATGGCGGTCTGATTGTGAGTATGTTCTGTGTAGGTGGATGTGAACTGTCCTTTCTGTTGAAAGATGTTTGTTTTCAACACTTCCTATAACATATGCAGCACTGAAAGAAAGTGATTAGGGCTCTCTGAGACAGCAGTATAGCATATTATAACAAATGGTGATGAAATGCCCTCAGACACGGATAACGTTGTAGACGAGGGTGAAAAAGAGAGCAGGTTCTCACTGGTTGGTGTCTCATAAAGGTCGAGGTGAAGGAGCAGGTGTAGCAGGATTTACTGAGGTGGTAGTCCTCTATTAGACCAGTGGTGAAGGCTGCTGGCATTAATAATTCAGCAATCTCTCTGAAACTACTACAAAAAATAGATCCTGCATTATTTAAAGGGCACACTGAATTAATTAGAAATATGAATTAATGATGAGATTATCCTTAGCATTCAACTTAAATCCCTGGCAGTGGCACTCCAGCAATCAAGGACGAATCACTTTTTCACTGTAGATTTTACACACCAAAAAAAAAAAATGTTCTGCTCGGAAGACCGAGGCTGTGAAATCAGCCAAGCGCTGTAATTGCTATTCAGGGAGCGTCTCAATGTCGTCGCTGCAGCCCGGGGTAGTTTTACCGGAGACCTACATCCTTCAGTCACCATAAAAAAATAATGATTCTTCCGCTGAGTTTCATTTGATACCTTTGACTCTGTTGCCTGTCGTATCTCATTGGACACATCTGACACAGTCTGGGATGTTTTGGTCCGTCGTCTCGCTTCCTGTGCTATCAGTGTGACACACACACTGCTTCAGCTTCAACCCAATCAAGCTATTGGTACAGATGTGCTTGTTTTGTTAAAGGCTCTAATTTCACACTCCTGTACTCAGGGTATGCAGATGTTAATATTATCCGAGCTACTTTCACCAGCCAGTATAAAATAAGATACTTCCTTCTGTTCAAAGACCAAAAGCAACATTGTGGAAGAACTGCAGACATTGATGAATGATTAAGATGTGACACATGCTTTCAAGTGGCTTTGTTGCAGTCCATCATATCTGCCAAACTGTCTGAAAGCTCCACCTCCTCTCTTTTGTCTGCACCGACTCCTGCCTTGTATTATTAATGACTGCAGTCTGCATGATAGGTGACAACACAAAGAAAAGTTGTAGTGTGTGTGTGTGTGTGTGTGTGTGTGTGTGTGTGTGTGTGTGTGTGTGTGTGTGTGTGTGTGTGTGTGTGTGTGTGTGTGTGTGCGCGCGTGTGACTGATAGCAGGGGATATTATATTCAGTGTATCTCTTTTAGAAATATTACAGCTATAAAACTGGAGAATTATCGAAAATTTCAAGTAGCAAATGTTACTACAACAACGATATGTTTGGATTCCCATGCTTTTTTCCACCTTTATTTATTCAGAGGGAGTTTCACTGAGAACCATGCTTGCTCTCTTTTTCAGGAATGCCCTGATCACATTCACACAGTTACACATTTACACCTGGAAGCTGTCCAGTACAACCACAGTCTGATCCGCTGGCCACTGAGCAGCTCCACTGGAGCAGTTGGGGTTAAGGGCCCTGCTCAAGGGCACCTCAGTGGTGGTAATGAGGGAGGCGCTGCTTAAAACAGACTGTGGCAAATGTGGCTACAACTAAGAATATGTTCGGATTCCCATGCTTTTCTTCACCATTATTTATTAGGGGGGGATTTCACAGAGAGAAATGCTCTCTTTTTCAGGAACGCCCTTATCACATTCACACAGTTTCACATTCATTAATCTCTATAAACAGATTGTGCATTCACATGTAGAATCTGTAGGCAACAAGATTTTGGTTTCGGAAGCGTTCTGGTTCTGTTTGCAGTCCGACTATTGACTAATCACGTTCGAGCAGGCTTTGGTTGAATGCAGGTAAACAGTTCATGTGGAGAGCAAAAGAGGCAGAACACATTCGCCGAAATGCAGTCTTGGAAACAAACGGCTATCATCTGATGATGATTTAGCTTTTTATTGGTTAAAAATTAGCTTGTAACTTGGCTACTTGTGAAACAATCTGGTCGTACACGTTGTCTCTCAACTCCAACTCCAGTCTCGCATCTCAAGTTGCTAATCGGACTGTAAACAATGAGGAGCGCACAGAAAGGGAAGTCTTGGCCTGGATATCTGCTGGCTACACCAGAACCCCAGAAATATAGCCCCTTGCCCCCAGACGCTTATCTGTCATCAGACCGATAGCCGATGGGTTCAGAGGTTGCTGGCCACTGAGCAGCTCCACTGGAGCAGTTGGGGTTAATTAATCAGTGATGGTAACTCCTGCCCGTCCGGGGGATTGAACCTATGACCTTACGATCATAAGCTAGCTTCTCTAACCTTTAGGCCACCATTTGTATTTCAGGAATATATCTGACACTGTTTGATATCACTGGATAAAATCCAGTGTTAAACTATTTTCCTATTTGCCTCTGGGGATAGCAACTAAAAATAAACTGCCTCAAATACCAATTCAAATATGTTGCTTTCTGACCTTCTGTGAAAATACTTTGCAACTTCCTGACAATTAAAAATATCCTCCTAGGTTGAGCAATAGTGTCAAAGCCACTTAAGTAAACACACTGCTGCAACATTATCCCTGCGTGACAAAAAAAATGAGGCTAGAACATTTTAATGACTTAATGTGTTGTGAAAACTAATTGCGATGTTGCTTCCCGATCCAAAACCAATTTATTGACTTTAACACATTTGCCAATCCCTGACCTACGGTGCATTAATCTACTTTACAGAGAAGGATTTTCTTTCTGGGCTCATTGAGGCGTTTGTTTGTTTATGAATGCTGTGTAACAAAACCTCATTCTGGTAATTGGGGTTTGTGTCTCTTCAGGAAATTGCAGGGTGTCAAATTGTGTAGTCAGGCTCTGAACGCCAGCCCTTTACTGATAATTATACATCACCAAGGGTCGTTCACACACCCACATACAGACAGGCTCAACCGCATGGCAGTCATAGTAAAAGTCAGTGGTTTTTTTCTGAGCACTCACAGTTTGTACGGAGTTCTGTTGTTTACTAAGACTAAATGAAAAAAATATATAGATTTCGAAGCAGCTGTCAAACGGCAGCTCAGTTGTGTCGCCATCTTCCATTCCGAGCATACCCACGAGAGTTGACCCACTTCATGGTGCAATTCGTCTCCGTGACATCCTCCTTCACTTCTTCACGTCTTTTCCTGCCACTGTCACCATAAGTAAGTTCACATGACCTCAAAAGGGAAGGGAAGTTACCTTCTGTGTTTTTTCTGTCCATGTCAACACTGTAACACAGTCAAAATCAATAAGGATCGATGGGAATCCACACTGCTGTTTGTTTGACACAGTTCATAGCATATCCCTGGCTGGTGGTCTATTTTAAAGTCCAACTGAAATTATATTGCTTTTTTTGTCTGCTACAGCATACATGTCTGCTCTGTAAACCACAAAATGTATATTTAATACTTTAAGGTTTCATGATGCATTAAATTGATAGAATACTGGGACCTTATTTTGATATAGCCAATCAAATCTTGCTTAAAGCACTTACGTCAACATTCCCATCCCAACTCGTCACATACCGCCACTTTGTCACACCCCTTGGCGTCACACCCCTTGGCCTTGGCGTCACACCCCTTGGCGTCACTTTAGGTTTAGGCAACAAAACCACTTAGTTAGGTTTAGGAAAGAACCACATGGCTGGGCTTAAAACAACTACATTTGTAAAGTGAAAATGAAACTGAATGTCGTGAACACAAACAGCGGTCTCCTGGATAAAAGGGCCCATCCACCTCGCTTTGCCGGCAGCCCTGTGTCTGTCTTTTCCCTCTTTAAACTACGTCACCACACTTTCAGCGCACTTTCCCTAAGCGATTACTGCAGCCACGGATGGGTTTACGTTGTAGTTAATGGAAAGCCTGGTGCATCTCATACCGGCGCAAACAGGTGCTTTGTGAGGCGGTATTGAACGCTGACGGCCGTGACAAAGCGTCTGTACTTTATGTCCTGGGAATGAGAACAGGCTGGCTGAGCAGACGGTCGCACTGCACCTGAGCCTGTTGAATAAAAGTAGACCGCTAACATCAGTTTGAAGGCTAGATAGCTAATTAGCTGCTCAGCCGCAGCACTTAAAACAGCATGTAATTGTACCTGCAGATGCCACATTGGTTCGTTTAGATGTTGGTGACATTACTCTTCAATACCACCAACAACGCTCTGTCTGCTCATGATATGTACGCTACAAGTTTGTACAATGAATTGTAAAAATTGGTCTTGAGTGTACACACAACAATGACGGAAGTAGTTTTAAGAATGATTAAAAAAAGAGCTTGAAAAAGAAGTTCAAACCTCCGCACAGCTGTCCATTTGCTGTGTGAAGAGGGCGTTCTGTCGCACTGTCAAAAATTTGTTGGACACAGCTCCCCCGATTCCAACGTTGAAAAGGTATTCGACCATCAACACAAGTACTTCTGTTGAAGCATACTGACCCCTTTACTTGTCCGTCATCCAGGTTGTACGACATCTAGAAATATTACATCAAAATCAACTGGGCACATTGTTTAGTTATCCTAGAGGCTTCAGTAATTTGATCGTTTCTTGAGGTGTCCCCCAGGGAGCAATGTTTGGACCCTCACTGCTTTTACTTTTTCTGTTACCCTGACTTCAGAGTTATGTGAGATGCTGCAACAATATAAAGCAGGCTTGATTTATAAAGGCCCATTCAGACCAGCCATCTGCATGGGGCCTTTAACAAGCCCTGTGGTGTGTGAGGATAAGATTACCAGTAGCAGATGACCGTGTCGTGTTCACAATGAGTGCAGGCGGAGCAACTTGAGTGTGGGTATCCGTGTGGGATTAGCTGTCCTTGTGTATCACAAGTTAGGAGGATAATCTCTATTAAATGAAACAAAAGATAATCTCAGTTACAAGTTTAATGTTGATATCCACTTATTGTATTAGTCATCCAATACAAGCATATCTATGACAGAGAAAAACGACTGTAATGTCATTATGATGGCAGAGGCTGCCATGCAAGGATCAGGATCTGATCTAAATACTCATTCACACATCGATGGCTCAGCCTTCGGGAGCAATTTGGGGTTAAGTATCTTGCCCAAGGACACTTCGACATGTGGACTGGAGGAGCCGGGGTCTGACCTTTCGATTGGTGGATGACCTGCTCTACCTCTGAGCCACAGCCGCCCCACACAACAACATCCTCAAGTCAAAAGGGGTGCAAATGTGGAAAGGCATGCAGAAGCTCCATCAACCCCAGAACCAAATTCAATTCCCTGCCAGCTTTATGAAAGCCGACTAGACATATTGAAATTTCTGTGCAGCCTCATTAGGTTAGCACGGAAGAAGCAGTCTATTCCTGCATCCAGAGAGACAAAGAGAAAAGATGGTCTTTATTGTGGTGATACACAGAAAGCATATCAGACATGTTGGGAGATAAAAGACAGACTTTCATTATACGTACGCCAACACCAACAACATCTATTCCAGCCTCATCCTAAAGCCAATGAAATTATTCACGGGAAGTTCCTTTGAATGAGTAGCAGCACAGCTGCTTTTTTTATGCCGTCCTGCAGGATGCCCAAAGCAAGAGTCCCTCACTATACAGAGGTCATTATATGGAGAGCTATCAGCTCTGGGCTGTGGAGTCCAGGCATATTCAGTGAGATCTGCGCATGACTCCAAACTCATTCACAGTCAGCTTCAAGCTCAATCATGGGACTTTTTGACGACATACTCCATCTATTATGTCAGATGTATATGAATAGGCCATTTCATTAACCCAAAAGGGATATGGCAAAACAACATCTGCAAAAAGTTAAACATTATGAAAGGAAGAACTTGGCTCAGAATATTCCCATATCTAAAATACATGTTCACAATTCAGTGATTTTGCTGATCTAGTTAGTTTGGTGAGTGTTTAGACTCAGTGGAAACCGTTGGATAGTGAAAATAAATTGCCAGAAAGTGATATGAACACTGTTCCTTCAAAAGAAAACTGAATAAGCATATAACAGCAGTTGATTTTTAGGAGAAAGGCCAACTAATGCCGTGAGCTGTGTCCTCATTACCAGCAGGAGGTGAGCTCTATTTAGGGACAGACTTGTTATGTAGGCACATCCCTAACAGACTGAAAGAAAGCTCTCGTAAAAAAAATCCTCATTAAACAAAGGCAACTATGCAGCAGGGGCCGGCACACTGTAGCATCCGAGCCTCAAAAGCTCTCATCTGCATATGAATAGTTGGCGAGATACACTGATTAGCATTTTAATGGGTTGAAATGGAAAACATACATAAACAAATATGCTTATTCAGACAAATCCTGTATGCATTAAATGTAAAGACTGCAATGTTAAACCTTTAAAGAGGCTGAGCATATGATGGTTGAATTAATTTAAAATCAGTGGGATTTAAGCCACCAGCAGTTTACGTCCTCAATGCAAATACAAACAGTTGAACCTTTGTTTTGCATGTATTTCTATGCTGACTGCATCGCCTCATTATAGGTAACTACTGTACCACAGACTGCCCAGATGTGTTGGTTCTGCCTGGAGACTGTGCAGCTAAATGCATATAAAACAAACCGCAAAAGAGAGCAAATCTATAATGAGCATTGCAGGTGCAGTGACGCAGAATGAAAATGTGCTTCATGCAAGTCAGCACCCACAAAGAAACTACAGTATAGATAAGAGTGTGTACATGCTTCAGAGAAGTGAAATCCTACAGTACTGCACAAACACATGGAGTGAATCCAGAGGCCTTTTCTCAGTTTCCCAGTTTGTACATCCTCGATTCCTTTCCTCGCCTCCTCTCCTCGCGTCTTAGTCTGATGCAAGTGGAGGACGCGAGAAAGAGACGTTAGGAGAGAGGAGTTGAGGTAACAGGCATTTTACAAAATGAGACATCCTTGCCTCGGAGCTGTCATTTTAAAGCAACTTCAATTAAATATGACGTGCGGCAACATGACAACAACAACAACATAAAACGCAGCAAATTAGTGCTGAATGCAAGAGAGTGTTCTTATTGATATAATAATTTGCTGTCAGCAGCTGTTTGCACTTGTAAACATCATTTTATGATTATAGTTGAATTGTGTGTAGCCAAGATTCAAGGTAAAAACATCAGTAATATCAAGGTGAAATGTCATGAAGGAATGCGGTTAGAAGAGCGCCTTACGAGGCGCTACACAAACGGTGAAGAGCAGAAAGTTTGATCATCTTAAATAACTATTTATGAATACAAAAGGAACAGTTAGATTTGTAGAGTCCTGCCATGGTTGAGATTATTCCAGCTGTGTGTCACGCCTTTTTTGTACGTTGTGGGTGCTGAAAACACTTCCGCAAAGGATACAGCGATGTATCCTCGCTTACAGCTCCTCCAGCAAGCCTCCTCGCTCCTCGAGATGCATTTTAGGAATTGGGACGTCCTTCGAGATGGAGCGCTGAGATCGATTTCCGGGTCACAAGCCGGAGGAGCGAGGAGACGAGGAGGCATAAAATCGGGAAATGAGAATGATCTGATCAGATCTGACTGTGTTTCATGAGTCTGAAGTTTTTAATGGAGAAAGAATATAGCTGATGCTCAACTTGCTCATGTCAACTGACACCAAGTTCGCCTACAGTAGATATCTGAGCAGTTATAAGTTGATTCCACAGATTCTATGCAGTGGTGTACATATGAGAGTACAAAACATGGGTCTTCAAATCTCAATTTTTTATAGTTTATTGAACATTAATTAGATTCACTGACTATATCCATGCTGGGTTCGTAACCCCCAAATTAATCATGTTTTAACTGATATAGGTGCTATAGTGAGTTTGATCAAACAATAAAAAACAATAATAATTGTAATGCAGTAGGAAAATACAAAAAAGAAAAACAGAAAAAAAGAAGAAAAATAACGATGTCTTCTTAATACAGTGAAGCCCAAAAACCATTTACAGTAATGCATCAGGAACAACAGGAGAGATGTATGTGTATTTATACATACATACTGATACTGGATACACATACAAATCTGTGTGAGCCTGCATGTCTAAACATATCATCACATGAATGTACATCCACCCATCTACATGTACCTGTATGTTTGTATTTCTTACAATATTTAAAAGCTTATTGAGATGGTGCTGCCACCCGTATTATATGTACTTTGTAGATTCGGTTTGTTCATACTTTAATTTTGATATAAAAATTCAATTTGTTTGACAGCATGCTTGACCATCACGCGTGAATCATCTTCCAAAGTTTCCTCCAGGTTTTTTGTGGGAGGTTTTAGTTTCTAATAATGTGGCCTTTGTGAAGTTCTTTGAGACTTTTACTGTGAGGCTATAACAATAAGATTAATTCAAGTTCACTTCAAAGTTTAATACACACACCCACACACACAAAGGTTTTGAAGAGCATCTAACTGGCCACTAAAAATACTGAAATAGTGAATACAGAAATGTTGAAATGTTTTATACATTACTGCAAACTTTGTTGCATGTATTAGTATGTGAAAATATTTGTGTGCTGTCTTTACTGCAACTGCCCATTATCTCTATATTTCAGTACTTTTTACCTCCGCCAAGGCCGAAGGCCTAGGAAGGAGGTTATATTTTCACTGGCATTGTTTTTTTGGTTTGTTTGTTTGTTGGTTTGTTTGTTGGTTTGTCCGTTTGGAGGATTACTCCGAAAGTCCGCTATGGATTTGAATGAAATCTTTTGGAAGGGTGGGGTGTGGCACAATGAACAATCCATAAGATTTTGGTGGCGATCCGGATCATGATCCGGCTTCGGGAATTTTTTTTAATAACTCCGCTCAGCCTGTGCATTAACACCACAGGCTTTAAGACATGTGCAGTGTAACTGATGACGCGTTCATGACGCGTCACCCTGCCTCTTTCCTTCTGCCTGCAGAGAGAGGAACAGAGAGAGAGCGGGGGGAGGGAGGGTGGGACAACTGTAGAATCGGCTTTTTTTTCACAACTCGGTGAAATTACAGTTGAGTTCGATCACCAAGCACACTTGGTGATTGTTGGAAAGAGTAACGACGATCTGTTTTCACGATCTGTGAAATCTTGCAGATACCGTTAGGAGCACCAGAGGACACAGAGGCACATGATTTTTGTCAGGTTACCTGTTTCATGTACTATTGTCACGATATAGCGACCGTTTTATAAAAATAACTTTTTTAATCATATTCGCTCCAATCTCGCCTACTTCAGCTTTAAGCACTGCAGCTCCAGATATTTACATTTCTAACAGAACCTATCTTGACCCATGACCTTTTAAAGCTGGTGGATCTTCAATCATCAGCTATAATCGTCAGCTATAATATACACGAGACACTAGAGTTTTCATTATACCTTCCTGGTCCTAATCCTCCTCACGAGCATATTTATGACCTCAAAGAGCTTGAAGAAATCATAAAGCAGCTGCTGTGATGTTTCCTCAGATGAAGCTGTATTATCATATATGTGAGAGGAGTGGTTAATGATGAGGGAAAACTCCCCTCTTTGGATGTGGTCTGTGTGTTACCAGTAGCAGTATGTAATCAACCTTTATCTCTGCTTCCTTTACTTTAGCATCGTCTCTCTCTCACACACACACACACACACATTTGCACGCTCACTCACATTAAAACAGATGGGATCCTCTTCCCTTCACACGGTACACTGCAAGTAAACATCAAAAACAAGAGTGTAGAGTAACAGAAGAACAGCAGGGGAGAGGGAGTAAAAGAAACATTAAGTTGTCACAAGGGAGTTAAATATTTGCCTTTTCAAGTTTATTCATTGGTAGCGTTTTTCAGGCATAGTTGTTATTATGCACTCATGATGCTGTATGTATGTGGAGCAGTGATGATTTCCTGGACCACAGCTGCTGGTTTAACTCTTTGCCTGGCACAGATAAACGTCTTCACACCCCACAACAGGAGTTAGACAGTGACCCATCTCCCCCTTCATCGCCCCATTCAGGCTCACCAACACTTCCCCTCTGCCATGTATAACCATTAATTTACTGCCCCTTGAGCTGCACTGTCTATGGCTATTGATCAACCAGCGTAGTGAGGTAGTGCTAATTTAGTGCCCATGATCCGCTCTGTCCTGGGGGAAGCAGGAAGAGGGTATTGATTAACGTACAGCTCTGCTAAGGGCGCTGCTGCAGCACCACTCCACGTCAAGGGGTCTAATTAACTTCCCGAGCTCTTAGAGCACTGCGTTCACATTTGTCCTGCAGGCTCTGCTCTCTTTTACACTCACAGCGTCTCTGCAGCTCAGTGTGTTGACCACACCGAGACAGTAGATGTGATTCAGTTCACAGTGCGGTCATCAATTCTGAAAATATATGTGCTGATGGTGCTGGTAGGCAGTTTAAGCATCAACCCAGTTCCATATATACTCCTTTAGTGCATTAAAATGTCTTTCTGCACCATTGCCAATAGCATTTATTAACATCTAATAGTAGGAAAAATGACAGCAGCAAATCATACTGTAGTATTAAGTGGGTTTTTTTTACTGTAGCATGTATGGAGACACCAATATGCTCATAGGGAATGCTGTGCTACATTCTTGCTTTCTGCCATATATATATATATACTGTATATATATTCCAATATGAAAAAATCCAGGAATAATCACCCTACCCTTTTGTTAGCTACATTTTAAAGTTAAATGTTTCAATCTGGGGCACTTTGAGAGAAGAATTATCAACATTAAGAGCCAAATAAACAATTTTATGCTCTCAATTAAATCATAAACACATAAACACAAAAGTGAAGCCAAAACGTCTCGATCACCAGCTGGTGGCTAGCTGTTAGTTTAGGAAGCGCTTGATTTGATATGCTGCACAATTTTCTATGAACAGAACGCGCATTATGAACATCAATATTGCAGGCGATCATGTTCAGTTAATTGTGGGAAGTCAAAATCGTGATCTCGATTAATATTCAATTAATTGTGCAGCCCTATTAAGAGGAATGTTGTTTTTAACACAGTCATTCTGAAAAGTTGTATTCAGTGTTGTATGCATTAAAATAGAAATACAAAACAAAGAACCTCCAGAGTTAAAATAGTAGGAATAAAGGAATAGAGCATCTTTTTTTTCTTCTTTTTATTGCTGTCTAACTGCAAACACGTGTGTTGCTTAAATTTTCCCCAATGCCGAAATATTTTGTGACCAAATCATTGAAAGCTCTGCAACTAAATAATTGATTTCAGATATTTATGAGGCACAACAGTACAACAAACCTAGCAGTGTTGGTGTTGAGTGCATTTAATTTAATAATTTTTTGCTGCTATGCTGCCACCCAGTGACTCTCTGAGGTAGTGATCCAGATGGTATTTGCAGTTATTCACTGACACCAGAGCAAGAATGAAGGCTTTTTATTTAACAACATGTTAAGACACCACAAATCAATACAGCAACACAGTAAAAATATGATAAAAATAGTAAGAAAAATTAAACATAGTCACCGATATGAAAAAAATCAACATTAAATTCAGTAAAGAGATTTGTAGGATTTTGTTTCACAAACATAAAACACGACAAAACACATGTTTATGTCTTCAATTTTTTTTAAAAACAATCCATCTTACAAATATATAGTTGTTTTGCATAAAGGCTGATCAGCATGTTCACCGTTACAGTGTGTGAACGTGAGAACTTTGAGAGCAACATCATGAAACCAAAACAAATAACATAACAGCATTGAGTCACAAATTTTAAATGTGCTTGTGTATAATGAGAGGATATTTGAAATGAGGGATGAGCAGTCTTGTTTCATGGAGCAAAGACAGTTTTCATTCAGCCACAAACTGCAGCAGCAGCTGACTTCACTGATCGAGAGGATCACCTGAAACGTATCCGTGAAATCAGCAGGTGTGTTTGGTTGAGATGAAAACCGACATTGTCAGCACATCATCGGTTGCGTAACTCCCTTTTTTCAAATAACCCAGACTTAATTGTGTTAATAGCCCATTATATTACTGTATTTAGTTCATATTAAAAGTCCAATTACTAAAAAGTGTAAACAGTGACTTATTATGTTGTACGGTGCTTCTAAATCATCCATTACATTTTAACAGTTGATTCACTTCATGACATAAAGTAAAATAATGCAGCTTTCAACAACAACATATACAGTTTAAATAAAAGTTTTGGTGGTCAAATTCAATATAGATCATTAAAAACAAAACTTTTTCACAAAAGGCACTTGAGGCAGGTAACATTAAGTTTCATGAGGCTTCTCTTTATAAGTTTTTAAGCCTCACATTACTTATTGTTTTTCTTGCACAAATATGAAAACAATTACAAAACTGGAGTGACAGCATTTCTTTTAGGTGTAAAATGCACATATCATTGTTGAGAAAAGTAGTAAATTGTTCCTTGCATCATTTTAAAATCATATTCAGGTGTTTTTATCAGAGCATGTTTTCAGTACTTTGGATAAAAGGCACTCCTGAATGAGGGTTTGTTTGATAAGCTACCTAGTGAGACAGAAAAGGCCAATAACTCAATATCGGGCGCAACATTTTAGACAATCTTGCAAGAAAGTGTTACTTTCTCATTTACGCATAATCTCCTCTGGTCATTTCCAGTCGAGGTAGTTCGTCTACATAATATATCAACCCAAAGTTTACACTTCAACTTACAGTCCAACACTGACTGAGACAGAATTTGGATCTGGTACAATCTCTCTTTATACTAGTCATTGACGTCGAAGCAAGAGGTCAATCATTAAAAAAAAAACATTACTTAACACTAGTGAACAATCTCAAAGTTAAAGCTTGAGTTAAAATAAATAAGGCTTCCACCAAAGTTAACTTTTTGGATTCCT